>JAULAV010003846.1:0-15997 GCA_030789695.1 Scilla litardierei
CTCGGCCATCGTCCACCCCTGCCTTCGCATTGCTCAGCGCCTTATGGCGACGACATTTTTGGCCAGATATGAGCCGGGCACGATGTCTACGCCAGAGCTTTACATGCTCTACGCGATGACACGTCCCAGAGCTCTATCTAGAGATGGAGATGAGCTTGTCCCCACCGTCGTGATCAATATCGCGGCATGGTTTTTAGACCGCATCATTGTATCGGTGGGCGCTCGCTCACCGATATGCTGCGGCGGCCTGATTACCTTGCTTGCTCTTATGACCGGCGAGGACTTCCCCGACGACTTGCGACGCGTCCCGGGCCCCACTTCTTTGTCGATAGATGTTATGGACCGGATGAAGATGCTTCGTCCGCATGGTGAGCGTCACTGGGTCTAGTTGCACGGCCCTTTCGGTGCCGACTACATGATTCTCCCGAGCCCAGCTCGGACCCAGATTGCACCGGCCCACGTTGACTGGCTCCCTGCGATGGATGTCCTCATCCCCGCTGTGTACGTGCTCGAGGCCGAGGAGGCCGAGGAGGCCGAGCAGGCCCCCGCTGCCCCTGTAGACCCTGTTGCACACCCTGCCGAGCCTGCTGCCGAGCCCGTTGACACTGTGGCCCCTCAACCCATACCTGACGTTTTCGTCGCTCCTGACACCTCTGTCTGTGTCGGGAGCACCTTAGCTGAGCCCACCTCCACCACTTCCGAGGCTGTCACCACCACTCCCACTCCCACCACCGACCCTCTGTCCGTCGAGCCTCTATGATCCGCACTCCCCGAGCGCCCGCAGGCCTTTGTTGAGAGTGGAGAGCCCTCGTTCGCCGCGGTCGTGGAGACCATGGCTAGCATGATCTCCACTGGGGTTGCGCCTTTTGGTCCACACACTTCCACCCCAGCGGTAGTTACCTCTGTCTCCACCCCTGCCGTATTTTCTGAGAGCGTCGTGGCGTCTGTCCACACTTCTGTGCCATCGACCTCTCTGGCTGCCTCGCTGCCACTTTTGCACTCTTCTTTCGCTGCTGCCGCCTCCACTTCTCACCGCCCGCCCCGGCCTCACACTGAGGCCCGGCCCACATTTCCAGGCGCAGCACCTTTTGTACCCTTTCCCGCTGAGCCCGTCACTTACGCTACCCGAGTACGCCAGCCCAGACCTGCCCAGCCTCGCCAGGTGCGTCCCTCTGCACCACCTCCCCCTGACACAGTACTTCAGAGGATTCGTGCTCTAGAGGGGGCGGTGAGTGGCCTCAGAGGCGACCTCCGGACCCTGTCCGCCACCGTCACTGCGATGGCTGGCCGCTTCGACCTTCTACCACACATCCACTACTGTCTCACCCAGGTTCTGGAGCGTCTCCCGCGCATACCCCCACCCACCCAGCCGGTTCCCGCCCACACTTCCACACCCACTCAGCCTGCTGCCACTCCCACACCCACCCCCGCTCAGCAGCCTGTCCAGCCAGCACCACCCTCACGACCTCCGCCTCAGGACGGAGACGGCGTAGCACCGCCTTCTTAGGCACTCTTGATGCCATCGTTTCTTCTTGCCGTTGTGCTGCCCGTTTCTGCTGGGTCCTGATGCACTTTTGTCCACCCCCCTCCCCTTACTTATTTTGGGATTCTATTTTTGATCATATCTATATATATCTTTTTTGGGAGAGAGGGAGAGTTTTTGGTGCCACTTATATATCTGTATCACTCCTATCCGTGCATGCATCATGTCTGCATCATATTTTCATTTCTTTATTTTTCTTTTTTATTTTTCACTTGTCCATGCATGCATCCTCACTTGCCCCTCACATTTCTTGTCTCTCGGTGTGCCACACTTTACACATTGAGGACACTGTGCGATTTAGCTTGGGGGAGTGAGTTCTCACGTTCTTTTTTATTTACCACCTTTATTTTTAGTTTTTCACACCGTTTTTCACTTTTGCACTCATTTTTCATTATTTTTCTTTCATTTTACCATGCATCACGTTTTTCTTATTTTTCTGTGTGCTGCATTGTAAATAGTTCTATTTTTCCCTTTATCTTTATTTCTTATTCATCGCATGCTAGAGATGAATTTTCTGTGATGATGATGACGTTGGATTTAGCTTACTCTATATGCATGCTATATTTGTCGTGTCTTAGATTTTATTTCTGATATCATATGATATGACTTGCCTTGCATCTAGAGACAGTAACCCACACTTTTTTCACATGAAAATGGATGAAATTTTATCATTAGCTGAGTCTGAATATTCATATGTATGCTATCACAGAAAAACACACCAAGATTCACGCATTGAATGCCTATATCTGGAGTACTGATTTCTTTTCCTATATCACTTCTATATGCATGAATTGTACACTTCACTTCAGGATGATTGGATGATGTTAGCTATGATAAATCTGGATTAGTTAGCTTTTTTGTGATCGAAACTGAGTAGATTAGATTACCCTGCTGAAGTTGTCGTGCATGTCTTATAGAGTGAACCGAGAGTTATATTTATTTCTTTCTCCACAAATCTTGAACATCATTTCTCTACTTTTAAAATCATTGGTGAATCTCCCCTTAGTGATTCTATTTTATGGCATTTCCCCCGCTATTAATTCCTAGCTCCAAGTCTCTTATTCTATAAAAAAAATAATAAAAGAGAGAAAAACATTCTTGTATATCATTATCTCTCTTTGAGTTGGGATCATTGTATATATGCTATATCAAAAAAAAGAGAAAAAGAGGAAAAATCCTCAATAAAAGATCCCATCTCACTTTCTTCCTTCCTTCTTTCTTTTTATCACTTTTGGAGCTATATGTATATAAAAATGGGGATGTAAATATTTTTTATGCCACCACACTTATAGATAAGCTTGGGGGAGGGGATCCATTGATGTGTGAGAGAGTGACTACTTGACATTGCACGACGACCTAGGCTAAGTAATATTCTATACTCAATGAGATTGTTTTTAGCTTTACGAAATCCAGGAATCTAAGCCTAGCGTTCATCTCATGAAATCCATACTTTTCTATTCTCTCTATTCTATAGTGTGATACTCTTATACTCCTGATAGAAAGCGTTCAATTGAAAAGTGTGTAATCTGTGATTTGTATACCGCTTTAAATGTTTCAGACGATGCTAATTCTAAAATTATTCCGTTTTTCATGATTATATCGTTGTTCGTGGGTTTTCTATTTCTACTTGCACTATTATACTATGATATCAAAATAAAATTCTTTAACATGTATTTTTCATTCAGAGCATGCTATATGAGTAAGTGAAACCCACGTCCTGAGGAAATGATCTAGCATCCTACCTCTTCGCTTCTTTCTTTCTTACTTTATTCTATTTCGTTTTCATTCTTCTTCGTTTTTCATTTTTCGTTTCTTTTCGCCGTTTTCCGAATCCACCGGTTTCGCCTTTTACTTATCTTCCTCGAGGACGAGTAAGAGGCAAGCTTGGGGGATTTTGATCACTCCTTATTTTACACCTTTTTTCCGCATGTTTGCATGCCATTTAGATCGCCCAAATCATGTTTTTCACGATATATCGACGATATTGCGATGCTTTTCACGATTTGTTGTTTTTGTCGCATTTCAGGTGATTTGGCGCGATTTGGAGTGATCTTGAGATGCGCTCACTATAGACGGTCACCGACGACCTCCCCGAGGGGTATTTTGCTGTTGGAGAGGAGCGGAAGAAGAATGGACGTCACAGGAGCGACGAGGAGGCCAAAACAATCAGATTGGGCATTTTTTGTGTCCCACTCGGCCGAGTGGAGGAGCCACTCGGCCGACCAGCGAGACACTGCTCGACCGACCTGAACAGATACGATTTCTATGTGCACTCGGCCGAGCACCGGAGACCACATCGGCCGAGTGACGATATCGCGTCCGCCCGAGTGGCGCCCAGACGAAGCCCTTCCAAAACATCGAAGTTACTGTTTTTCGGCTGCCTGAGCTTCAGAAGACCCACTCGGCCGAGTGGATTATTACGTCCGCCCGAGTGCCTTGAAGCCATCGGCCGAGTGACGACAACTCACTCGGCCGAGCCGCCCCCGAACTGAAGCCCCCTGAAGCCCCCGACTTACTGGAAAATGACAGGGTTTTCACTCGGCCGAGCGACTTTTGTCACTCGGCCGAGTGCGATGCGCTGCCTGTAGCGAAAACTGCGGAAAACAGGCTGTGCAGGGGTATTTTGGTCACGATTTTTGGACGATTTTGAGGGCTATTTAAGCCCTGTTTTTACCCTAGTTTAGAGAGTCTCTCTCTTAGATTTTTTGCAGCTTTTTAGATTAGTTTTTAGCTTTATTCTTTTGATTGGAGAAGAGACAAATTTGTGATTTTTGTTGGAACTATTGAAGAACTCCATTGGTTTACATCTCTTTTCCTTAAAAATTCTATTTTTATTTCTTATCTCGATATTGTGATGAATTCTATTGCTTATTTCATTGATTATTTTTGTGATCTTGCTATGAATTGTGAGTAGTCTGCACGTCTTGGGGCGTGGGGATGAACCCTACAAACCCACTTTCATATTTGTGATGAATTGGTAGAAATTGTGCTAGAATTAATAATTAAGGATTAGATTGTGATCAATTTACTACGGATGGCTAGGTATTCATATCGATTGGGATTTGCAAGAGATTGGATCCCAATTTGATAGGAAGCCCTAGAAATCCGAATTGGGTTGGAATCGGATTTTCGAAGTATCGGTTTGCAAGTGATTGGACCGATACTAGGATTTCCGGTTGCAATTCCATGCCGATACTCGTTTGCAAGAGATTGGACGGGTAGGAACTATCACAATCTAGATCGGGGACCGAGTTTGCAAGAGATTGGACTCGGTGCGCGATTGGACGATGATGTTGATCCTAATGCTAGCTTTCCTAGGCTAGGGTTTGCAAAAGATTGGATCCAAACCTAGGATAGCTATAGACCGGCAACAGCGCGAGAGCGTGAGCTTGGTTCTACATTCAGTTGCAACTAGTTCATCCAAATTCTTATTCAAGCAATTTTGATACCGATGAACCACATTTATGAAATACGGTGAGTAGCGGGGATTCCCCATTCCCTAGACGTTCTTTATTTGATTTGATATCTCTGCACGTTTTGTCTGACGATTGTGACAGGATCGCCAAAGGCAAACTTCTCTCTTAAGTAGCCAGGTTGATTAGGAGCAAGCACGGTCATTCGTCCTCCCTGTGTTCGATATCCCGCTCGCCGCTACACCGTGCGCTTGCGGTAAAACTACAACCATTCTTTGGGTGTATACTCAGGACCGACCAGGGTCGACTCGGTCAGCTGCTCAGGCCGTGTCGCTAGACTTCTTCAGCTGTGGAATTTGAGGCTGCTCGACCGAGCAGATGAATTGCTCGGTCCGAGCCAGCCCGTATCAGCTCCTCTTCTCAAATTGAAGATGCTCGGTCGAGCATCTGAACTGCTCGGACCGAGCATTTCCTAGGAAACTATCTCCAGGAGTTACTGGGTGTCTCTCTCCTCTGCTCTCTCTCTCTCTTTCTCTCTCTCTCACTCTCTTCTCCTCCAATGGCTCCGAAAGTGTGGCAAACTCTTCCAGAGCCTTGCCAATGAGCTCATGAGCATGTCGGATGTGTCCATACCCAAGTGGGGTCCCAAATCGCTCCAAAATCCCTGAAAACTCATAAAACACTACGAAACTCGAATATATCATCAGAAATGCAATATCGTAGTAAAATGTGGGATTTGGATGCGAAAATGATATGAGATGCAATGAAATGATGGTATGAAAATAGTAGAAAATATGGATACATCAAAATCCCCCAAGCTTACCTCTTACTCGTCCTCGAGGAAGATGAATAATCGATACGTCGGGAGGAAAACAAAAATAAATAAGAAAAATGAAAATAGAAAGAGAGGAAAAGTAAAAAAGAGAAGTGAGAGGAGAGTGCTAAGGATGATCGGTCAGATCTCAAGCCTAAATAGTATATCACGATGTTCTGAATGATAAACATACATGCTATTGGCAATTTCTAGTTTTACAAATCATATGACTAGCATGCAATGCATGCAAAGAATATGGATCTACTGAAATAATGCCATCAAATCATATCAATCTCATGAAATCCCTAGAGTCTAGTATAAAGAAGTTGGCAACGCCCTTTTCAATCACAGATACACGAGATCACACAACATACAATAGAGAATAGAAAAAGTCATGTCATTCAGATATTCATTTCGATTCATGAAAAATCTCCAAAAACTAAAGCAATTCGTAAAGTCTGGGTGTTATTAAATCTCCCCGTTATGCACCGTTTCCACTCTAATGTCAAGCTCACTCATGTGATCAGTTGGTTTACCCCTCCAAGCTTAGCTTGAGGCATTGCATCAGGGAAAATGATATGAAAATTTTTTTCTTTTTCTTCCCAGAATAAATGATAGCTTCTAATGAAATGATATAAAATTTATTATTTTTCTTTCTTTTTCTTTTCTTTTTCACATATGAATATATACACATTTTTTTCTTTTTTCTTCTTCTTTTTTTCATTTAGAAGCTATACTTTTCTTTTTGGGGTTGGGAAGTGAGATGCGGTAAAGATAGCTGTGGGGATGTAACCAACTGATATGTATAGATATAAATATATATGTGGAGAAAGAAAATAGTAAGACTCTCAGTTCACTCATAAGATGGTGCACAACGGTTTGATAAAATAAAACCCTAACTAAACTCATAGATAGCATGGATATTTTCACCTCTCTAAATGAATACTGAAAAAGGCATGCAGTAAATAGTACCATAACAACGCAGGCATGCAAACAGAAGTGACTGAGATAAAAACAGATACTCCAAGTGTTCTAGTGATGCATGAACCTAGGTGCATTTCCAACATAGATCATACTAGATACTAATTCATGCATTCGATTTTCAATTCATTTTAAGCATTAAATTCAGATAGATCAACAATAGAAATGCACGCGTATAGATAGTAAAACTGAAATTCACCCGAATAGCATGTCATCGAAAATGAGCATTATGAAAGACCAATAAAGCCACGAGAGATATCATCATGCGGAACTTCCCTAGCAAATAAAGAGAGAAAGGGCGGAGAAAAGAGGAAAATAAAGAAAAAGAAATGCATGCTTGGTGAAAAATAGAAAATATGATGCAAAATGAGAAAAAACGGCAAATGACGTGAAAAAAAACGGTGGAAAAATGAAATAAAGAATAAAATAAGGAAAGAAAAATGTAAAAGAAAAAATCAAAAATAAAGCGGTAGCGCTCATCCCCCAAGCTAAACCTAGCAGTGTCCTCACTGCTAAGAAAACGCTCGTGAGCAGGAGATGATGCTATATGGGTGGGGTGGGTGGGGGAATAAAGTAAAAACTGTGCAAAAAAGGAAATAAAAACATGGAATGATGTAATGCTGAATGTAATATGATGCATGTGTGGCGCCTTCCCAATCTGTGTAAGTGTAAGGCCCCGAACAGACAGATGGGCACAAAATAAATTGGGGAGGCAAAAGCGGGTAAGGACTACATCAAGTAGAGGCACCACCCTCTGGGGGTGGTGACGGGTCCCTCTGCTGTGGACCCGGAGTGGTGGGTGGATCTGGCTGGAAGTCATGAGGTGGGTCAGTTCGAATGTGACGAATGAGTCTCTAAAGGAAAGGCAGGTCACGCTCGATCGACTACTGAGTCATCGCACCACCATATCCTGCTAGTTGGAGCATGGCAGAGAACTGGTCGGCTTAGTCATCGTCACGGAATGTCACCTCGTATTCTGCGTCGCCTATGTAAAGGGGTTGAGGGGGAAGAGGGGAGGTGGGTGGAGCAGGGGTATTGGTGGATGATTCGGGGACAGTGTTGGTTCGAGTGGGCGAGCGAGTGCGACGTGTACGTCGGGTAGGCCTATGGTTAGATGTGCCGGTGTTGGCGGGTCTAGCACGGCGTGGAGGCATTGTGGAAGTGGAGGAGAATAGTAATGTAGTATGTAAAGTAAATAGGGGGACGAATTTACCGACTAGAAAGAGATGTCGTTGTGTTTGGTGTCGTGATTTTTGCTGATCCGGAGTATCCCCAAGCTTTTCAAAGATGTGTCTTCTGACGTTGGCAATTCAAACCTGAAATAGAGAAAGGGAGGACATCGGTATATTTAAACATAAACAAGAAAATTCTATTGCAAAGGGTGCTCGGTTGAAGATTAAACGATAGGTGGCGGACGTGTGGAGAGAAGGGGCGGCATCTGGAGAGGTGGCGATGGCTGTGGGGAAGGAACAGGGTTGGGTCGAGCGAAGGGAGGGATCGATTAGGTTACGGCATTGAAAAAGGCGAAAGCAGGTTTGGTTGAGAGGCGCAACGACCCGATAAGCAGTGAAACATGACTCGGACCGAGCAATGCGGTTGCTCGGTCGAGTAAGATAGAGATTGGATTACTCCGACTGAGCAATATTATTGCTCGGTCGAGTAAGCTGCGGATAAAAGTATGAGGATACTCCTTCAGACTGCTCGGTCGAGCAGGAAGTTACTCGGCCGGGTTGAAAACTGCTCGGACCGAGCCATAAATGTTCAGGCCAGGTTGACAGAGTGATGTATTTAGATATTTCCAAAATACTGTAGTACTCGACCGAGTAGCAGGCTGCTCGATCGAGTCGCATATTGCTCACGTCGAGCCGATAATTATCGATCGGGTTGGCAGACTGATGTTTTCTCCTCAACTTCGAAAGCCTGTAGCACTCGACCGAGTAATGCGTTGCTCGGACCGAGTCGATTTCTACTCGGACCGAGCAGGAAACTGCTCGGGCCATGTAGAAATAACACTCTTCCTTTCTTTTTTTCGTGTCTGCTTTGCTCGACCAAGAAGTGGAGCTGCTCGGTCGAGTCACTTGTGCCTTTTCTGCCCCAATTTCATGTGCTATCTCCTGCTGTGCTCCATCTTCCTCCTAATGATCTGCTCTCATATCTAACCTGTACAAAGTAGAAATTCATCAATTTTTCTGCAGTTTTCAAAATTTTACTTGTAAAATATATATAATAAGAATAAGAAACCGAAAAATAAGATCCAGAATCCAAGAAATTGGGTTGCCTCCCAATAAGCGCTCGTTTATAGTCGTGAGCTCGACTCCCCTAAATTTATCGGTTGTTGGCGGGGAATCCCTAGAGGAAGTACGTCTCCTCTGGTCCTATAGGTTCTTCATCTCTGTAAGGTTTAATTCTCTGACTGTTAACCTTGAAGTTTCTGTTCTTTCCTTCGAGCTCAACGGCACCTCCTGGGGATAAGCTTACTATCTTGTAGGGGCCGGACCACCTTGACTTTAACTTCCCGGGGAAGAGGCGTAGGCTTGAGTTATATAAAAGTACCTGGTCGCCGACATCATGGCGAACAACTGTGATATTTCTATCATGATAGGCTTTGGTCCTCTCTTTGTATATCTTTGCATTTTCATAAGCATGACGTCGAATTTAGTCCAACTCATTGCTATAAAGGGCTCGTCTGGTGGCGGCGCTTTGGTAGTCGAAATTCGTTTTCTTTATCGCCTAATATGCTCTATGCTCCAATTCTACAGGAAGGTGGCAAGCATTTCTTGTATGGGGTTGTGCCGATGGGAGTTTTGAAGGCAGTGCGGTATGCCCAAAGGGCATCACCTAACTTGTGCGACCAATCCTTCCTTGAGGCGCTAACTGTTTTTTCCAGGATGCTTTTTATTTCCATATTAGATACTTCCACTTAGCCGCTAGTCTGAGAATGGTAGGCGAGGGCGACCTTGTGATGAACTCCATATTTTTTCAACATCGCCTCGAACTTTCTCTCGATGAAGTGACTCCCTCTGTCACTTATGATCGTTTGGGGGACTCCGAAGCGAGGGAAGATAGTATTCTTGAAAAACTTGGCTACTATCCTCGCGTCGTTTGTCGGGGTGGCTATGGCTTCCACCCATTTCGAGACATAATCAACGGCAACCAAGATGTATTTGTTGTCGTTACTCGATGGGAAAGGTCCAATGAAATCGACGCCCCAACAGTCAAATAGTTATATCTCCAAGATGTCGTGGAGGGACGCTTCATTCTTCTTCGTGATATTCCCCGTCCTCTGGCATCTGTCGCACTTCCTTATGTATTCATTTGCATCCCTGAAAATAGTAGGCCAGTAGAAACCACTTTGAAGAATTTTCACCGTGGTTTTGGTGACCGCTGTGTGCCCACCACATGGTTGATCGTGTCAATGCGATATGATGGAGATTGCTTCTTCTTTTAGGATACATCGTCTGATAATCCCGTCGGTGCATGTCCTGAACAGATACGGGTCGTCCCAGAAGTAACTCTTGACATCATGTAGGAACTTCCTCCTTGAATAGGTTGCCAACCCGTGCGAAACTATCCTACTCACCAAATAATTCACTATATCGGCGTACCAGGGAGCTTCAGAGGAATTTACCGCAAATAATTGTTCACCGGTGAATGAATCGTTAATCGGCGGGCTGTTATCCCCGTGCCTTTGAATTAACCGTGACAACTGGTCTGCTACCACATTTTCTGCTCCCTTCTTGTCTTTGATCTCGATGTCAAATTCTTGGAGCAAGAGGATCCACCGTATTAGACATGGTTTAGCATCCTTCTTGCTTAGTAGATACTTCAACGCCGCGTGTTCCATATGGATGATCACCTTGGACCCCAGAAGGTAGGATCTGAACTTCTCGATAGAATAGACTACGGCTAGTAGCTCTTTCTCTGTGGTGGTGTAGTTCTTTTGAGCGTCATCCAAAGTTTTGCTAGCATAGTATATAGAATGGAGCTTCCCCTCCTTCCTTTGACCAAGAACAACTCCCACCGCCTGGTCACTAGCATCACACATAAGCTCAAATGGCAGATTCCAGTCTGGTGGCTGTATAATTGGAGCCGAGATGAGAGCTTCCTTTAACCTGTTAAAAGCTAGCAAACAGGCATCAGTAAACACAAAAGGAGCATCCTTGGCTAAGGGCTTCGTGAGCGGGCAAGCAATATTGGAAAAATCCTTTATAAAACATCGGTAAAAACCGGCATACCCTAGAATACCACGGATACTCTTGAGGTTAGTGGGTGACGGAAGAATTTTAATAACCTCTACTTTGGCCTTATCAACCTCAATTCCTTTAGAAGTGATGACATGCCCAAGAAAAACTCCTTCTGTCACCATGAAATGACATTTTTCTCAATTCAAAGTAAGATTATTGTCTTGGCACTGTTCTAAGACCTTGGACAAACTAGCTAAGCAATCATCAAACTCGGTGCCATAAACGGAAAAATCGTCCATGAAGACCTCCATGATATTCTCGATAAAATCTGAGAAAATAGACGTCATGCACCTTTGAAATGTGGCTGGTGCGTTACATAGCCCAAACGGCATCCTTCGATAAGCGAAGGTGTCGTAAGGACATGTGAATGTCGTTTCTCTTTGTCTTCCCGATGCAACGGGATTTGGAAAAATCCGGAGTATTCGTCTAAGTAGCAGAAGTATTTGTGCTTAGCTAAGCGCTCGAGCATTTGGTCTATGAAGGGCAGAGGGTAGTGGTCCTTCCTGGTGGCTTTATTCAGTTTCCTATAATCGATACACATGCGCCACCCGGTGACAGTCCTAGTGGAGATTAATTCATCTTTTTAATTTTTTATGACTGCTATGCCCCTTTTTAGGGACAACCTGCACGGGACTAACCCATTTACTATCAGAAATGGGATAAATGATGTCAGCCTCTAAAAGCTTCAGGACCTCCTTTTTCACCACCTCTTTCATGTTGGGGTTCAACCGCCTTTGAGGCTCAATGGTGGTGGCATCCTTATCCTCTAGGCGAATCCTATGCGTGCATATGGTCTCGCTGATACCCTTCAGGTCAGAGATGGTGTACCCTATCACTTTTCTGTGAGACCTAAGGATTTTCAGGAGACTCTCTAGCTGGGGTTTGGTGAGGGCTACATTCACAATAACATGATAAGTGGAGTTTTCCCCCAGAAAAGCATATTTCAAATTGGCGGGGAGGGGTTTTAGTTCTACCTGAGGGGGCGCTGTACCCCGTCATCTCTTGCCTGTGAGAAAGATGCATCCTCGATCTCAGGTTCAGAAGGTGAAAATTCTTCTTTTGCGGAATTATAGGAGGAGCAGGGAGATGATGGTGCGTCGAGGCAGACGCCTGCAGGTTCCGTTCCCGTAGCGCACCTGTCAACAGAGGAAAGGTTTTCAGGTATGCGTTCGCTATCAAACATAAAATTTGGAGTACTTCCCTAGTGGATGTGGTTTTGCGATGGTGATGAGTCTGTGTACTCCTCATAGGCATGTTCTTCATATGCTGAAACCTGTAGAAGGCTGTCATTATAGAAGCGTAATGTATCTCCCTCGTGCCACACATAGATTCCATCATCTACGGCGACACCATCCAGGGCGTCCGCATTATGGAAAGCGGTTGCGATGAAAATCAAGAGCTCTTGCGTAGCTGGGTCATCTGTAGGGAATTCAACTGGGCCATGGGCCCATACGTTAGCTACCACACACTCTAATATCTTAAGCATCTGAGAATCATTCAACGACTCCAATTGATGAGTCTCTCCCCAGTATGCCTCAACAGGTGGAGTCTCAATGGTCTGAAGGAGCATGACGTTCTCTTCGAAGCTTATGCGAATATCGTCTTCAATGGTACCTGCATCAGAAACATGGTTCATTATATGATCCATAACTAATTGCTGATTTGCGTTACCTGCAACATAGGTTCTTGAGCCGATAAATCGAACTGCATCAATCAGTTCTCTAGCCACGCATTCAACCATGGACTCGTCTATGCGCGAGTTTTGAAAGCCGTGTAAATGATAAGGAGAGAAGCTAAACTCCTCTGAGTCGCTGTCAGACTCACAGGTCCACTGCACTTGCATTACCATCTCCATTATGTCTGATTGGTAAGGAAATAATCGCTAGTTGGAGGAAGATGTTAGTAGCAAGGGAGAAAAAATAGAAAGAGAATAAAAAACACTGGAAAAATGAGAAATGATTAGAATACTAGCAAACTTCACAAAATAAAAACAAATTGAGATAGAACAATATTGCCGTTCCCCGGCAACAACGCCAAAAACTTGACGCATCCGAAACCTACATCTAGGTTCCACCTAGCGGTGTCACGATCGCCAGGCGTGGTATGGCCCCTAGGCTTCAATTCCGGGCTCAATCCGTAAGCGAACGGTGTCGAATTATAGTATAAATGATATCGAATCCCACAGGGACGATGATAGTGTCAATGGATTCTCAGTTTATCTCTAAGTCTTGAAGTGAGATAGCTATCGGGGTAAAAGATTTGGTTTGGGTGTTGTTGTTGTAATACTAATAAAAGAGACTAGGGCATTAGGGATCACCACTAGGATCGTTGGGGGTCGACGTTGGGATAGGATCCATGCATTGCATTAGGGCTAGGGAATTAATCCCCCAATTCGTACCACTCTCGTGGGTTAGAATTGCGAGGTATTTCAGTGGCTCTCGTTGACGTAATGGCGGTAGCCGTCAACGTGGTGGTATAGTTCGTCGATGGATCCCCTCAAGACGCGAGCCGAGCATGGCCACGAGCCATGGTTGGATCCACCGATTTCCCTATTCGAATCCCTAGATACCCCTTAAGCACATCAATTCCATAGACCGTGGGCATGATCTCAGTACGGGTTATCTATGGATTCGGTAGGATCTACCGAATTCTTCCCTAAGTCCCCAATTCAATGTAGGGATCCAGATCTACTTCTCCCCCCTAGGATCCTAGGGCTAACCCATCAACCCTAGAAAGAGTCTACTCACACATCGCAATAGTAACGGACAAAAACATCATTCTCAGAGACGAAAACATTATAACAATCAAAGGAATTGGGATAAAAGACTTACAGCGAGAAATCGATCGAAATTGCAGATTATAGATCCAGAAAAATTCCAAGATTCCAAGTTCAAGAACAATCAAGAATAAAAGTAAATAATTCTCCAAGTTTCGATCCAAAATTTGCTTACAAAAATTAATCTCCATATCCCTACAAAAATCGCCTAGGCTCCCGTAAAAAACTCCTCAAAAAAACTCTAATGAAAACCGCCTCTTTTTATCACCAAGCTCCCAGAGCTTTCAGTGCCAAAATCACGCGCATCGCGGCTTCGGAAAACTTTCCAAAAATAGCCCTGGAATTGCTAACCGAGTAGGTGACTCGATCGAGCAATGCGTTGCTCGTTCGGTGGCTCGGCCCGAGCAGAGGAGCTGCTCGACCGAGCACTACAGTGAATTGAAAATCTTCGAAATTATCGATCTGCCTACTCGGACCGAGTTAGCTCTGCTCGGTCCGAGTAGGGGTCGACTCGGTCAGCTGCTCGGGCCGTGTCGCTGGACTGCTTCAGCTGTGGAATTTGAGGCTGCTCCACAGAGCAGATAAACTGCTCGGTCCGAGCCAGCCCGTATCAGCTCCTCTTCTCAAACTGAAGCTGCTCGGTCGAGCAGCTGAACTGCTCGGAACGAGCATTTCCTGGGAAACTATCTTCAGGAGTTGCTGGGTGTCTCTCTCTCCTCTGCTCTTTCTCTCTTCTCCTCCAATGGCTCCGAAAGTGTGGCGAACTCCTCCAGAGCCTCGCCAATGAGCTCACGAGCATGTCGGATGTGTCCTTACCCAAGTGGGGTCCCAAATCGCTCCAAAATCCCTGAAAACTCATAAAACACTACGAAACTCGAATATATCGTCAGAAATGCAATATCATAGTAAAATGTGGGATTTGGATGCGAAAATGATATGAGATGAAATGAAATGATGATATGAAAATAGTAGAAAATATGGACACATCAGTTCCTACGCCACCAAACACTCCTGGAGGACAAGGCCGAGGCTAGGAAAGGAGGACAAGGCCGAGGCTAGGAAACTAAGGCTTAGATAGGCAAGTTACGTGCTACTTGACGACACCCTTTACATGGAGGGCCACACCTCCCCCCTCTTGAGGTGCCTTCATGAGCATGAGGTACAACCCGTAATGGAGGAGATTCATGAAGGGTTCTATGACAATCACTACAGAAGTCGATCCCTCATAAATAAGATCATGTGAGCTGGGTATTACTGGCCCACCCTACAACATGATGTCGGGTCCTATGTCAGGTAGTGTGGCACCTACCAGTGCTTCTCTAACATCCCACAGTTGCATCCAAAAGATCTAACTTTGCTCACCCCTGTCTGGCCTTTTGCAAAGTGGGGGATTGACCTAGTTGGCCCCTGCCTACACTAAGGGGACCATGCATGACATCGTCATCGTTGATTACTACATCAAATATGTGGAGGCAGCCCCTCCGTTATCCCTACCGGAGGCCAAGACCACTATCTTCATCTAGAAGGATATTATATGCCAGTTTAGAGTTCCACACTCCATCATCACTGATAATGGAAAGCACTTCAACAATGCCAAATTCAAGGCAAAATGTGAGCAATATGGTAAACAACTTCACTTCTACATGCCAGTTCATCCTCAAACGAATGGCTAGGTCAAGTCTGTTTATAAGACATCAAGAAAGTGCTTAAAAAGTGACTCAGTGACACAAATGGAGCATGGGTCGATTACCTCCCCTACATGCTCTGGGCCTATCACACCATTGTGTGAACCAGCACATGCGAGACTCATTTTTTCCATGGCCTTTGGGGTCAACGTAATGGCTCTAGTAGAAGTGTCCCTCCTAACTTTCCACATTTGGTACTTGACACGGCTCAAAAAGTTTTGAGCACAACTCTCAAGTATAGGAGGTCGCCAAGCAATAAATTCCGATGAGACTGGATCGGATCACAGGGACACGTCATTTTGTAATCACGAGATTAATCGATAAAGGAGTGATAACGGTGGTCTACGACCAACTAAGCTAACAGGGTAGAAAGAGTGTGAAAATGTAGCCTTGAAACCATCTACCAAATCGACATCCTTGGGTAGAAGATTCACAAACATCGGATCACCTATTAGGGACAGAGATACGAGGATTTGCATGTACTAAGGAGTCATCTAGGGCTAATGTGAGTTGTGATTCCAATAAGATCCAGCTAGGTTTC
>JAULAV010003848.1:0-24990 GCA_030789695.1 Scilla litardierei
TTTGCTTTTCAACGTTTTTCAGACCGAAACCAAGTCCTCTTCTATTATTGCCATATAATTGATTCTCTAAAATAGTGTCCAACGATTGTTTTCCCATAGAGAATTTCTTAATGGCCACTTCAAGATGAGAGACTTTGGTTTTTAATAATTTATTTTCTTCCACAAGTATCGTGCATTTACTAATAAAAGCTCTCTTGTTTTCCTCTTCCTTCTTTTCAAATTCAATCACTTTTCTTTTAAAGTCATTATCCAACATGCAGAATTTATCATTAAGCTCTCTCATCACAGTCTTTTTCAGTTTCGAGCTTAATCAAATCAAGTTTAAGCATGCTAATTTGGTTTAATAATGAGGAACAAGAAATACACGGAGCATTTTCATCAAAGCTTTTGACGCCCCCCGGCTGTGCGTGCTAGATGTGTGCAATAATACGATCGGGGGCGTGAGATTTAAATATTTGTAACCACAAACGCACGGTGTTGTAGTATGGCTTGGGGGTCAAACTCAGGAGGCGTGGATGTGCTTGTGTCAAAGAGGATCAAAATCACCCCATGGGCGAGCTAGCCCGGATCAAATGATGGGTTGTCACGGTAAATGGAATGCAAGGTATAAACAATATAAAGGAAAAACCCGGGACTTTGGTTTCCACCCCATCGTGCGATTCTCGCCGATACGGCCTACGGGTAGGATAGCGATCGGAATTAGGGTCTAATGGTGAGACGTTGCCTTTGAAATTGGTACCGGCGTCCCATGGGCCCGATATTCCGGTCGGTGCCCAGGATGATACGCCGGACTTCCCGGGTTCGATCAGTGGGCACTCCCGTGTCCATTAACACTGATCGACTCCGGAAGCACTAAGCTCGCAACGATAACTACCAACGTCTCATCCTGTCGCTCCCGCGTGCTAGGATTCGGCGTCTACGCTAAGGGCGTGAGCTATGGCTAGGGAGTCAACCGCCAAGTTTATTCCCCTTGGCCCAACGGTCAAAGGCGGTCTTTTTCTCGCCGATGACAATAAAACACCCCGCGTAACCATTAGATTCCTAATCCCTATCGATTTCCTAGCCCTATGGACGCATCGGGAAAAGCCCACGAAGGGGTTTCCGCCAAAATCCCAGATTTGGGAACTACTCACACATATTTAGTAAAAAGCGATCTAAATAGAAATCGACTGTAAAAATCATGATCAGACAATAGAAATGCAATGGTAGTAAAGCAATTAAGATAATACTAAAGTTTGACAAAGATCTGAAAACTTACAAAAACTGGGAAATTACAGCCGTCACAAAATGAAGAAAACAGCAAAAAATAACCAGCTCCCGTTTCTGGAAAACCTAGGGTTCTATATATAGGAAAAGATATCACCCGATCGGTTGACAAGTCAACCGATCGGGTGGCCTACTCCAAATTTTCACAGCGTAATGCAGGACTTCACCCGGTCAGGATGAACTGATCGGTTAAAACATGGATGCGGTCGGTTGGATCTTGGTACCGACCGGGTGAGGAGACCTGTTGGATCTTCGTGTCTTGGCTTTTGAAATTCAGCTACAGGTGAACCGATCGGGTGAAGGTCACCCGATCGGTTGGCAATTAGCTTCGAATTCCAAAGAGTTTGGGCTTTCGACACGGTTACTGAACCGACCGGGTGACTTCTCGTGAGCTCCAAGCTGCGTCCGGGTGGTGCATGCATGCATCACCCGATCGGTTGACAATGACCAACCGATCGGGTGAGGGGCTGAAAGATGCAATCTTCGTTGTTTGACCCCCTGGATCACGCGTGACTCCTCCCGTTGCTCCGGGGACTCATGATATCATCGTTTTATGCCCCATATGCCAGTAAACTCCTGCAAAATACGGAAAACACGGAAAAGTGAAAGAAAACAAGAAAACACGAGAAAACGAATATAAGACGACGGTAAAATACGGAAAAACACGGAAGAAAACGTGCGCAAATATATGAAATATAAACGCACGTCAAAATCTCCCAAGTTGAACTCTTCCTCGTCCTCGAGGAAGACGAGTGAGAGTAGGAGCTCGGAGAGGAAAAATATAGAGAAAGAGAGAAAAAGAAAACTCTATATCCTAGATCACCCGTCAGGGCCAACAAAATCAAAAACGACGCATCAAGCAAGCAAATGCCAAATCACATCACTAAACTAAGGAATACGAATCCAGACAAGTGCCGTGGGCCCACGCGGTGAAGCGCGAGTGAGTGTGGTCGTGCGCTAGCAGACGGTGTCACTATCTATGATGTGCGATAAAGTTCGATATACACAAATCCAAGAAATGACCCAAATATCGATTCGAATTGAATAAAGCGGTGAATATATAGTTCAAGCATGCACGAGAATAGAGAGAGAATCAAAACATGTCATGCGTCGGGGACTCCACAACTAGGGTTAAGGAAATCACTCCACTATAGCCTAGATAATAGCTAAAAAGTTCCTAAGCCAAGTGTTTTCGAAACCGATGGGGGTTGATATGATGTGGAGAAGAACACTCAGTGCAAATTCTCGCCTTCCCTTTATTCTCGGCAAGCAGGAAAAGATATTCACACGGGAATTTTTTTTTTGGGTTTTGGGTATTTGTATTTTTTTGTGGCTTTTTGGCTATACAATTTTTTCTTTTCTTTTCTTTTTGGGTTTTTCTTTTCTTTTCTCTTTTTTTTTGGATTTTTGGGTTTTAGGCTATACACATGTGTACTCTCCCAAGTGGGAGAACGGTACACGACGAGGGGATTTGCACCAAGTAAAACAAAAAAGAAGTCGGAATCTAAACACTTGGGCAAAGGAAACTATTCTCGCTAATTAGAGCATGGGCTAAATGGGTTATCCTAGTCCTTAATTGTGGAACCCCGACACATGCGAAATGAAGCATACGATATATATAATCATGCATACAGAAACAGACAAGAGAAGCAAATACCGCATTATTCATATCGAAGCGTGATAATCTAGGGGTCATTCCTGGACAGGTATATAAAGTAAAATCACAAAGCAGAAGCACACCAAACAGCTAGGCACGACACACGACTCACAAAAAGCTAAGTGGACCCACGATGCGTGAAATGCAGGGGGACTCGATATCCTAGGGCTAGTGAGTGTAATCATCGATGCTATGCTAGGTGTGTGTGATTTTGTGGCAATTCATCATAGGGTTCATCTCTAGGAGAAAGAGATAAAAAGAAGAAAAGAAAAATGAAAAAGAAAAAGATGGAGGAAAGCGACTCAAATACGAAAAAGAAAGACTCAAATGACGCACAAAGTGTGACTCCCCCAAGATGAAGCTTGCATTACCCTCAATGCAATTAGAGTGAGTACGGGAGGGCAATGAAAATGGGGGGAATACGCACCGACACAAAAAAGAAAAGAAAAACATGGAAAACACAGATACGAAACTGAAAATAAAGAAAAATAAAATCAAACCACACGACACGAAAATAGAAAAAGAAAGAAAGAAAATGATACGACACGACAAATGAAACAGGCACACACACAAAGAAAATAAAACACGACAACACAGCAAAATAGACTTCCCACAAGCTAGACATGACAATGCTAGCAAGATGATGTGATCGTGAAAGTGTAGGGATATGCAAGGGGGATGTCAATAAAAGAAAAGAAAGGAAATAGAAATAAAAAGGAAGCGATTTGGGATGTGAATGGGTCCTCCCCCTGGCAGTGTTAAAGCAGGGCCCCGCAAAGACAGATGGGCACTAAAAATAGGGGGGACAAAGGCGGGATGGGAAAATATCAAGCAGAGGCACCACCCTCTGGGAGTGGTGATGGGGGCCTGTGCTGGGGACCAGTAGTGGTGGGGGGTGGAATGTGAAGCTCGAAGACATCGGGTGGGTCAGTGCGAATGTGGCGAATGAAGCTTTGAAGAAAGGGCAGGTCTCGGTCAACGGACTACTGAGTTATCCGACCACCATGTCCAGCTAGGAGGATCATGGCCGTGAACCGGTCGGATTGGTCGTCATCTTAGAATGACACCCCGAATTCGGCATCGCCAATGTAAGCGGGGGAAGTGGTGCGTGGGGTGGTAGATGAATTGGTGGTGGTGGATTGAGCGGGGGGTTGTGTGCGACGAGCGCGACGGGTGGGCCTAGGGTTGGAAGAGCTGGCGTCGGTGGGCTTAGTACGGCGAGGAGGCATTGTGCAAGAGTCGTGTGTGTGTGTGAGTGTATGCAAAAGACGATGAATACACACAAACACGGCCAACGAGCAAGATGAAATATTTAGGGCAAAATAAAAATTGAGCTAAGGAGCGAGTTTACCCAAATGAGATGAAGATCGTTGCTCGTAGACGTCCCAATGCTACTCGACAGGAGCACGTGTGAAGCCGCGGCAATCCCTTCAGCAAGTTTCGAAATTGGAGGAGAATGGGTGAAAGTTAGGGTTTTGTGTGCGGGTGAAATCGAGGAGGATGGAGAGAAATCGATGGAGAGATGGATAGGGAGAGGGGGGTCGATTCGGGTTTATTTAGGGGAAGAACAATGTCAGGCACAAGTGGGGGAGTCGAAGCGTCGGTCTGGGATTCGAAATCGGGCGAGGGCGGATCGAACGGGCGGGGGCGGCCATTTATCGGGATTTAATTCGAACCGGTCGGGTGAGTTCTCACCCGATCGGTTGACTTTAGGTCGAAATTTTAAGCTGAAAAAGCGCTACAGGCGAACCGATCAGGTGATAACTCACCCGATCGGTTGGCCGCTCCACAGATTTTCCCGAAAGTTTAGGGTTTCTCACCCGGTCCCTCAACCGGTCTTGCTTCTTGTCACCCGATCGGTTGACAAATCCTTGAAATTTTCCCGAGAGTTTCCCCAGGTCACCCGGTCTGTTCACCCGGTCTCTTCTTTCCTCACCCGATCGGTTCATTCAGTGGCAGACACGGCCGTTAGCTGATACATCCCAACCGATCGGTTGAGTTATCAACCGATCGGTTGGGGCCTTGTTTTCTGCAAAAAAACCCACAAATCGCCTAAGTTCCACAACGGAAGTTCTTGCGGCTGGATTTATTTATAAAAATAGATAAAATAAAGTTAAAAAAATCCTTAAAATTGAAACAAAAGTATAGAGCATGGGTTGCCTCCCATGAAGCGCTTTTGTTTAACGTCATTAGCTCGACGCCCGTTGATGATGTTCATGGTGGGTGATACGGGTGATGCCCAAAATCCGGCATCTCTTCAACTCCAGAGCTTGTGGCTATTGGTGTAGTCGGTGGCTGTAAGAAGATTTGCTCAACTACCATTCCTTTGTCGACAGGATCCGGGGGCTTCTCCCTCAAATTGGCGTCTACCGCCATCTTTTTCAGGATCCGGACCTCATCACCGGTGAGGTCCATGGGTTCTTTCCCTTTTCTCCTCGTAGGAGGAGCCTTAGGGAATCCGGGAGGGGTCACACGTCGTCGACCGCCTCATTAGGAACTTCATTCTTTGGGGAGCCAACTTGCTCTCCAAGGTCCCCCAAGCTATCAGGGGGATTCCTCGAGAGTACTTCCCAGGCACTTGTTTCAACAGCTCTATCTTCTTCGTTCTCCAGCATACTGATACTAGGATCGTCCGAGGAATTTGGATGCTTCATCGATAACCCCAAGTCAAATTCGACTCTTTCTTGGCCCACATTGAGGGAAAGCTTCACATTCTTCACGTCTATCAAAACTCCGGCGGTTGCCATAAAGGGCCGTCCCAGGATAATAGGGGTATGTTTGTCTTCTGGCATGTCCATCACCACAAAATCAACCGATACTTTTACTCCTCTCACATCGACGGGGAGGTCGTCCACTACTCCCACCGGGTACTTGACCGAACGGTCAGCAAGTTGTAATGTCATGTCGGTGGGCTCTAAGTCTCACATCCCTATTCTCTTGTACAGCGATATGGGCATTAACCTGACGCTCACTCCTAGATCGACGAGCGCCCTCTGGATTTGCACTTCCCCAATAGAGCAAGGGATGGAGAAACTTCCTAGGTCCTTGAGCTTGGGCGGATTTGCGCGCTGAATGAGTGCGCTGCATTCCATCGTTAACACGACCTTCTCTTTTCTAGATCCCCGTGTCACCAAGTCTTTCAGAAATTTGGCATATGAGGGAATTGTCTCGATGGCCTCGAGGAAGGGAATTTGTAAGCTCAGATATTTCACCATGGCAAAGAATTTGCCATACTTCTCATCGATTTTGGCTTTGGCAAGCCGTTGTGGAAAAGGCACAACGGGCTTGAACACTCTTAAGTTCCCTTCCTCATCCTTTTTCTTCTCCTCTCTATGAACTCCCTCCGGAGTGGTTGGCTTTGGTGACGAAGCACCGTCGTCATTTAACTTCTCAGTTGGTCATTCCATGACCAACGGTGCTGCCGGTCCTTTGGGGGGCTCTCTGGTAGGTATTTGCATTCCGCTCCTCAAGACGATGGCGGACACGTTCTCATGCTCATGCGTGAGCGCCATGGTCCGATTTACCCCCCTTGGGTTCACCTCAGGCTGTGGCGGTAATAAATTCTACGGTCTCTGAAGGTTCGCCACTTGCAATCCCAGCTGGGTCACCTGATCAGTGAGGACTCTTTGTCCCATCTCCAGCTTCAGATTTATCTTCTCCTGTTGGCGATGTATTGAGTCAAGAGGGACTCAACCGGAGAGATGGCCCTCTACTGGCCGTATTGCTGCTGGGTGGGCTGCTGATTCCTAGGAGCATACTGTTGATACTGTTGTAGAGGTTGTTGCTGCTGAAATTGTTGCTGCTGAAACTGCTGCTGAGGCCTAGCTGGCTGATATATCTGCTGTTGTTGCTGAGCCGACTATTGATAAGGCGCTCGGTAGCTAAGGTTGGGATGATTCCGGTTGTTGTGAGAGTAGGCCGGGTTGGAGTTGGTTCGTGGTGGAAAAGGCGCATTCCATGTAGGATTGTAAAATAATGCGCTCGCCTGATCTAACGGTGGTGAGATGTCACCACCGTCAAACTCTCCAAAAACTTCGGACTCCACCGCAGCAATCTGTTGTGTACCGGCGCCACCGGCGCCTACCATCAATGCGGAGATCTGGGTCGACAGCAAGTCAAACTTGCTTGACAATTTGTCGACGTCCTCGACCCTATGGATGCCGCCAGACCTAGGTGTGGCTCTCTCGTCACACCACCGCTCATTGTTGGACGCCATATTTTCAAGAATTTGTCCGGTATCTTCTTCGCTTCTCGACATAAAGGACCCTCCAGCCGCGGCGTCCATGGAAGATTTTAAATCGTCACTCAACCCATTATAAAACAGATTTATGATCTGCCACTTGGGGAGCTCATGGTGGGGACATCTTCTCTGCATCTCCTTGTATCTCGTCCAAGCTTCATGCAAGGACTCGTGGCTGGCCTGGGAGAAGGAGGAGATCTCACTCCTCAGCTTCATGGTCTTCCCCGGAGGAAAGAACTTTGTCAGGAAAGCATTTGAGAGCTTCTCTCAGGTGTTGAATGTATTCGGGTCCTTCCCCCTAAGCCACAGCTTGGCCTTATCTCGCAAGGAGAAGGGAAACAGCTTTAGTCGGATCGCCTCAGTTGTGACACCGTTTATCCGGAAAGTGTCACATTTCTCCAAAAAGGAGTCTAAATGCTCAATCGGGCTCTCCATGGGTGCACCCGAAAATTGATCCTGCTGGATCCACGTCACCAAAGATGGCTTGAGCTCGAAGCTTTGGGCCGTAATAGCTGGAGGACGGATGGCGGAGGTGGACTCAATGGAAGGCATCGAGTACTCCATCAGAGACTTGTGAGGTGGGGTGTTCTCCCCCATGGCTTCAGGATCCTCTCTTCTTCGCTTCTCGGCGGCCAAACGCCTTAGGGTGGTGTTTATCTCCGGATCAACGGGGATCAAGTCGTCGAGACTTCTTGAACTCCTGCGCATGAAAAACAACACACCTGTGAAGCGAAAAGTGGAAAAGAAACAGATAAGCTAAGAAATAAAAATAAAAATAAAAATAAGAAAATAAAAAGGAAAAAGAAGAATGCGAAAATTATCGCGAGGTAGGGATGTGAGCTAGACACTAGGGTTCATGAAATCCTAAAATAACAAGCACGTTGCCTCCCCGGCAACAACGCCATAAAGCTTGACGCCCCCCCGGCTGTGCGTGCTAGATGTGTGCAATAATACGATCGGGGGCGTGAGATTTAAATATTTGTAACCGCAAGCACACGGTGTTGTAGTGTGGCTTGGGGGTCGAACTCAGGGAGGTGTGGATGTGCTTGTGTCAAAGAGGATCAAAATCACCCCATGGGCGAGCTAGCCCGGATCAAATGATGGGTTGTCATGGTAAATGGAATGCAAGGTATAGACAATATAAAGGAAACACCCGGGACTTTGGTTTCCACCCCATCGTGCGATTCTCGTCGATACGGCCTACGGGTAGGATAGCGATCGGAATTAGGGTCTAATGGTGAGACGTTACCTCTGAAAGTGGTACCGGCATCCCATGGGCCCGATATTCCGGTCGGTGCCCAGGATGATACGCCGGACTTCCCGGGTTCGATCAGTGGGCACTCCCGTGTCCATTAACACTGATCGACTCCGGGAGCACTAAGCTCACAACGATAACTCCCAATGTCTCATCCTGTCGCTCCTGCGCGCTAGGATTCGGCGTCTACGCTAAGGGCGTGAGCTATGGCTAGGGAGTCAACCGCCAAGTTTATTCCCCTTGGCCCAACGGTCAAAGGCGGTCTTTTTCTCACCGATGACAATAAAACACCCCGCGTAACCGTTAGATTCCTAATCCCTATCGATTTCCTAACCCTATGGACGCATCGGGAAGAGCCCACGAAGGGGTTTCCGCCAAAATCCCAGATTTGGGAACTACTCACACATATTTAGTAAAAAGCGATCTAAACAGAAATCAACCGTAAAAATCATGATCAGACAATAGAAATGCAATGGTAGTAAAGCAATTAAGATAATACTAAAGTTTGACAAAGATCTGAAAACTTACAAAAACTGGGAAATTACAGCCATCACAAAATGAAGAAAACAGCAAAAAATAACCAGCTCCTGTTTCAGGAAAACCTAGGGTTCTATATATAGGAAAAGATATCACCCGATCGGGTGACAAGTCAACCGATCGGGTGGCCTGCTCTAAATTTTCACAGTGCAATGTGGGACTTCACCCGGTCAGGATGAACTGGTCGGTTGAAACATGGATGCGGTCGGTTGGATCTTGGTGCCGACCGGGTGAGGAGACCGGTTGGATCTTCGTGTCTTGGCTTTTGAAATTCAGCTACAGGTGAACCAATCAGGTGAAGGTCATCCGATCGATTGGCAATCAGCTTCGAATTCCAGAGAGTTTGGGCTTTCGACCCGGTCACTGAACCGACCGGGTGACTTCTCGTGAGCTCCAAGCTGCGTCCGGGTGGTGCACGCGTGCATCACCCGATCGGTTGACAATGACCAACCGATCGGGTGAGGGGCTGAAAGATGCAATCTTCGTCGTTTGACCCCCTGGATCACGCGTGACTCCTCCCGTTGCTCTGGGGACTCATGATATCATCGCGTTATGCCCCATATGCCAGTAAACTCCTGCAAAATACGGAAAACATGAAAAAGTGAAAGAAAACAAGAAAACACGAGAAAAAGGAATATAAGACGGCGGTAAAATACGGAAAAACACGAAAGAAAACGTGCGCAAATATATGAAATATAAACGCATGTCAGCTTTCTTTTTCCTTCTTTATGACTTCAGTAGTAGACTTACATGCATTAAGTTCAATTTTAAGCTTTTCATTCTTTTTAAACACCTTATCATCTCTAACTTGCATGTCATAGTTCTGATTTTGGATACATTCAATAGTGAACTCATGATCTACTATTTGATTTTGCCTTTCTTCACAAATTTTAAGAAGTTCAGCTTTGCTACCTGACGGTTTCTCATCTTGGATGCCCATCAAAGCCATGCAAGAATGGGCTTCATGTTCCTCCTCGATTTCAGCTTCGCTATCCATATCCTATGTTAATACCTTCGCTTTTCCTTTTCCTTTAGCGAGCTGAGCAGTTTTATTTGGGCAATCCTTCATCAGATGTCATCTTCCCTTGCATTTAAAACATTGCATTCTATCAGTAGATTTCTGATCATTAAATTGCTTGGAAGAATTATTAAAGTTAGAACGATTAAACCTGGGTGCCTTTCGTTTCTCCCATGCTTGGTCTTGATGAACTTTCTGAAGTTTCTCACCATTAGCGCTATGTCGTCGTCGTCATCCTCTTCTTCGCTAGCTTGCAAAGCAAGGGGCTTTATGGCTTTCTCTTTCTCCTCAGTTTTCTCTCTTGCTTCAACATTTTGCAGTTCCAACTCATGGGATATCAAATTACCAATAAGGTCCTCCACCTTCAATTGTGACAATACCTTTGCTTCCTGGATGGCGGTGACCTTTGGTCTGAAAGAGCTTGGCAATGCTCTTAGGATCTTCCTCACTTGATTGAGGCTATCATATGGCTTTTCAAGCGAGCTAGACTTGTAGACTATATCGGTGAACCTCGCATACATCTCTGATATGCCATCTGATGGTAGCATGCGAAATCCCTCGAACTCTGCACTCAAAAGAGACAGTCTAGACTCCTTTACCTGTGACGTTCCCTCGTGCGTTACCTCCAAACTTTGCCATATTTCCTGCGCAGTTAAATAATGTGAGATTCTATTATATTCAGATTTATCAAGTGCACAAATGAGAGCATGCATAGCTTTAGCATTTAAAGAATAAGATTTCCAATCATCATCATCCCATTTGTCATTTGGTTTTTCAATCTCAACAGTTTCTACTTTAATAACATGCAGTTTATATCCTTTTTCAATTATTTGCCAAGCTTTATAATCAACAGAAATAAGGTAGATTTTCATTCGATTTTTCCAGTAAGCATAATCACCTCCATTAAATCTAGGGGGACGGGAAACAGACTGACCCTCAGCAAAAGCACTATCCATATGGTTATTCATGGTCAATCCTAGGCTAGATCCTAAAACCTGCTCTAATACCACTTGTTGGATCTGGATCCTAGCCTAGAGGGGGGTGAATAGGCTTATAAAAATAATTCATGCAACCCACGAATAAGCACACACAGTTATAGCAGTAACATGGTAAATAAAATGCAGACATAGAGTACACAGCAGATTTACCCTGGTTCAGTCGTCCCAACGATCTACTCCAGCCCCCAAAGCAGAACTAGTATTGAATAGCGCAATAGGTACAAAACCACAAGTTAGAGCACGCTCAGAGCACCCTCTACGTCTCTACACTCACCAGGCTCTCAGTACCCCCACACACTGTGTTTTCTCTCACTATCAATCCTAGTAACGCTTTCTACCAGCTACTCCCAAACTAGCTGGGTCCCACTTGTCTAGTCCCAACTAGACAAGTCCCAAAATAGTCACACAAAATATGTAAAGTTTTCCCTACAGAGAACGTTACACTAAGATACAAATAAAAGAGTTTAATGGTTTAGAAATGCTCAGTTTGTGTCCGTATAGGCGTCTCTATCAATCAGCACGTCGTCAGCTCCAATCTGACGCAAACGGTGTCTCAATCTGACTCCTGGATGTCAAGTTGTGCACTGGTCTATGCGTAAAGAAATTCAGTTCAAATCCTTAATAAAGGCCGGTCTGTGCGCTCAGCAGCTCCTTAATAAATCAACGGTCAGTGCACTCAGCAATTCAGTTCAGATCCAATAATTAAGCGGCCTGTGCGCAGAGCAAATCGCAAAGTCACGTCAGCATGCAATTTTCGCGATTCGTTCGCCTCGTCACGTGATCAAGCGGCCACTTCGTAAAATCTCCGCCGTTGATTTCGCTCCGCCCACGCACAGCAGCCGTTGGATTTGTTTCCTTTCAATCTCGTCCGTCCGTTTGTTCTCAATCCATGCAGCGCAGCGTCGTCGTCTTCGTCTCTCGGTGACAGTGGGGCTAACGGTGACTCAGTCTCAACAGTGGCGGACGACTTCAACTCGCTTCACCTACGGCAGCTTCGTCTTTGACAGCGGTGAGCAGTGTTTGTGCAGTAGCAGTGATTTCTTAACGGTGCAGCGAGGCTTGCAGCGACGACGAACTCCGGTGTTAGCTTCGGTGTCTTCTTCACGGCGGCGACTTCGACGTGGCATTCTCCGATGGCGGCGGTAGCTCCTCAGACGACGTGTAGTGATAACAAGTCTTCGTCGGTGGCTTTGTGATCAACGGTGCTCCTTCGTCAGCACGGGCTTCAACGGCAGCTGCACTACACACCGACAGCAATCTTCGGGCGGCTTTTCTCGATGGTAATGGCAGCGATGACAACAGCAACTCCGAGCATCGGCTTCGTCTTCTTCGAGAGCGGTGGTCGTCTTCGAGTTTTGCACAGTGATCTCCGGTGATCAGCTCAGGGCGTCTCCTTCGTCTTCTCCTTCTTCGTGTGCTCGACGACGACGACTTCTTCAGCGGCGGTGGTGGCTTCTTCTTCGTCTCCTTCTTCGTGCAGCAGCAGCGATCTCCGTGTGACAGCTTCGAGATGGCGTGCAGGTGGTGCTTCTCCTCCATGACTTCGAGCGGCGACAATTCGTGATGATGCACCGGTGATATCGACTCGTTGAAGAAGATGCTGTTGATGCGGTGCGAGGATGATGAAGTCGTTAGGGTGCTTGGAGATTTTCGAAGATGATAAAAGAAGGTAGAGGGTTTATAAGTATTGGTTTTTGAGGAATTCAAGGCGTGAAGCTTAATTTTTGTTGGCTGCCCTACTTTTTTTTGTAAGCCGTAAACTTTTGAAGAAGGCCTCTATCAATTTTTGATTGCCGCACTTTTTTTGAGAATAGATGATGGGTTTTATACTAATAGAACTAGGGTTTTAGAGTAATGCGGCTAGGATAGGATATTTGAAAAAGATATGAATTGGGATTGAATTGAAGTTTGAAATAGGATATGAAATGCATATGGAATTTGATTTGAACTAGTTGGGAATTAATTGATCTTGGGAAAAGGAAATTAGATTGCCCAAATCGCTAATTGATATGATCAAATCCATGGCGATTCTCTCCATCTTGGACCAAGTCCACTTTGCCTTAGACAAAACACTCTATCTCACCCAAATAGCTATATGAACAGCAGTTTCTCAAACGACGAAAGATGTATCGTTTCACCAATCCTGAAACACACTAAGCACACACATCAGATATAACGATACGTTTGTCATCATCAAACCAAGATCCCAGATCGTTGCTTCCAACACATCTCTCTTACCATAGTGTCAGTTATGCGATCAATCTTGTTTGCTTTGGCGAGGGTTGTCGGAGCAATGGCCATGAGAGTATGCTTGCTTACTTTATTAAGGGCTTTTGGTACGATGGATGGTCGTGAGACAAACATCGCTTGCTTCAACAAGGATTATCACATCAATGATTACGAAAGCTGTCTCACTTACTCTATTGAGGACTTCTAGGGCAACGGTTGCAAAATGGATCACGCTTGCTTCTATATGTGCTTCTAGAGTGGTGATCACAATGTGGGTCATGCTTGCTTGGATGAGGGATCTAAAGACAAGATTGGTCCGACCTCTAACACAATTTACTATTAACCTCCCACACATGATTGGGAGTGTCTTTTAACATGACTATAAATCTCTTGTCGATTGTGAGATGGTGAGAGTGTCGGCTTATATAGAATTGTGTGGGTTAGGTCAGCTATCTTTTGGATGAACCCCTAACTCCATGGCATGTTGCTCGTCATCTATCACACTCCCCAATTCACGTAGGTCCATTACTATACGGTCCATCTCACCAACATGGTTCCACAACAAGGTTCCCTTTTCATCCTGTGAGTATAGAAGCGTTGCCACAATTGCAACCTTCGTCCAATGGGTGTCTTGGTCGAGTACCGAGCTTCAAGCATCCTCCACAGGTCACTCACGACCTCAACATCGGTAAATTGCCTAAGGATCTCATCCTCCAAGGATTGCATTATCTCACCGAGGGCTTTAAGCTCAATCATTTGCTTATCATACACTGTTGCCTTACATGGCATGCCCGTATCACATACGGCACCGTAAACTCCATGGTGCTTCAACAAAGCCAGCATCTTTTGTCGCCACGGACCATAGTTGTCCCGGCCATTTAGCCTCTCTACTTCGTATGAACACCTGGCCATCTCCCCATATGAGCAAGACGCCATCGTGGCACTACACTTCTTCGCAAACCGGAAGCTCTGATACCACTTGTTGGATCCTCGTGCACCTCCCCAACACTAAGGCTAGGTACACAACGCCACCTACAATGTGCAGAAACGGTGGCCAAATAATCCCAAGCCCGAATTCTACCGATATGACACCTAGGCACAAAACCAAATGCCTCACGGGTACAAAAGAAAGTTGTCACTAACAAACAACCCACTTAACGATCTTGCGACAAATATAATAAAGCCTTTACAATATGTAGAGCTTCTCAAGGGACCAATCCCACACCAATAGAGATCACTCCTTGGTAATATAGCTTCAAACTAGGAAACTACCCAAGAGACTCTAAATCTCAAACATAGAAGAAGAAATATAGACACTCACCTTGGATCTCACAAGCAAAGCTCTTTTGCTTTCCAAAACCATAGCTTTGCTCTCCTTTTCTTCTCTGATCCAAGACCCTAGGCAAAAAAATGAGATGACTCTCTGTTTTTCTGCTCTCTGGAAAACAGAAAGTGCCTCACATTTTGCTCTCTGTCTATCACCGAACAAAAGGCAACCTGCCTTTAAGTCTCCTTGAGGAGTTGGCTGCCAAACTATCACCCTTTAAGACCCAACAACCCATAATAGAAGTAGGGCCCACTGGAGTTATGAAGGAGGGGATTTAGCAGCAAAAAAACAACACTCTACCTGCTAATAAATCCACACACTCACTTCAGCACAGCTCCAGCTCCAGCCTGCACTCCACCGTGTATGAAATCACCTTGCCTTGACCATCGGACATGTAAACCTCCATCATGTGCATCGAAAATCGCACCCTCTGGCACCTCAATCCTCCGAGAGACATGCCAAGCTCAGAAGTCGTATGCGTCTAGCCTCACGCATCTCCGTCTCGTCCATTGTCATGTCTGCGATGAATTTATCTGTCTCTGAGGATAACCATGCGAGCTTGGACTCCATGAACGAATCAAATGACACTGTGTCAGTGTCTAATGAGCCCTCTGTCGATCCATGAACATCCCTATCATCACCCACGGGTTCTCGAGCAACTCATGCTCACCATGGCCATCATCTATGAGAAACACATCGTCATCCCTGCTGCTCTGCAAACTGACCCCAGCTGGGTCACATTGTTACGCCGTCTGTATCTACTCTGTCTGTTGATGCCTATCAACAAGACTCGCCATCCACCGGCTCTACGCCTCAACTGACTGTACCGACGACTCAAGACTCTAATACACACACACAAGCACCAACTGTCAGTCGAACCAACATCTAACCTCTAAAGATCGTCCTCGCCTACCAAGCCCTGTGATGAACTCGTTGAAGGTGAGATATGCGCCCACACTGAAGGAGCTCCACTCAGCTCTGCCTCCTCCCTATATCGAGCGAGAACGCACTCGATACGTGGCCTCCTAACTCTCAGCTCCATGTCCCTAGTGGCAACTCCACCTGGGACCACCATCCAAGTCTCCACACTGTCGTGATAGTCTCCACGCTCCACCACGCTATCAGATTCCTTGCTCCTCTGCATCTCCACCGGTCTGGCCTCTGAAGTATCAGAAGATGCGCCTCATAAATTGCCCCTAGCCAAACGAGAGCCATATCGCATATGCCCATACTGTGAAGACTGCTCTACCATGCATAACGAATGCTCTACCCTGATGTCAAGCTCCTCAGAAGACCTCTCTTCTATGAAGTTGAAGTTGTACACCTCAATACGCTGGTCCTTCTCAGAAGCAACCAACTCATGCATGCTGGAAATGTGAGAGACCTCTGTTTCACCTACTGCAACCTCTGGCATCGGTGCGAAAACCAACTGCCCTACTCCTATGTAGATCGAAGGCTCTACCGCGAAGATAAAGCTGCACACCTCAGCATGCTGGATCTCCTCAAGAGCACCCACAACGTGCATGCTGAAACTGTGAAAGACCTCTGTCTCCTCACATAATGCAACTGACTACATCGATACGACGACCGACTGTAACGTCTCCTCCTAGATCGCTGTCCTCTGAACCTCCAACTGAACTGAATCTGGAGCTACATCGTGAGATACCTGCTGATCACTGATACTGACCACATCGGATAAACTCTGCACCCTGTCTATCTACACACATGTCTGATCATTTACCCGAGTTTGAATCTGAATCACCTCATCCTCTCTATGGACCGGGCTGTCCTCTGTTCTTTGCACACCGTCATGAGTCTGCTCCGCCCTAAGCACTGTAGACCCGGCAATTATGACATGTCGTCTGACAATTGCCTCGCAGGTAATAAGACACCATAACATGTACCCTCTCGCACCTCCACCAGCGTACCCGACTAGGACACAATCATGCATGCACTTCCTACATTGTCATCGTCCCTCTCATGTGGCCACACATGACATCCAAATGTATGCAAGTGCGAGAAGTCAACGATTCTGCCCATCTATAACTCCTCGGGAATAGAACTACCTGCGGCTAGTGACGGTGTTTTGTTGATGAGGAATGCCGCAGTAGCAAGGGTCTCCGCCCATAATTCCCTGGGAAAGCCGGATGGTCTGAGTAGCCCCCGTGTCTTCTCTACCAACATCCTGATCATGATGTCTGCTAGCCACCGTGAGGGTCTCCATCAAGAATGGTGTATCGGCACGTGATCCCCTCTGACTTGCAAACATCCCGTATTTCAACGTCGTTGGTACGGATCTCTCCTACAGGTCTACCCATCCGCCTCTCGACTATGCTTCTCCATAGCCGCACCGTCTCATGGATCTCCTCTCGAGATCCCATGAGAGTAACCATGACTCTCCTCAAGAAGTCATCTATGAAGGCTGCGAAGTACCTCGCCCCTTCCAAGGAAGGAATTGGACACAGACCCCATACGCCGGCATAGACGCACTCCAAGGGCTCCCTGCTGTGTCTGACAACTGTTCCAAACTGCACTTGCCTCGGCCGCTCTGCACCACAGTCACTGCAAGACTCAAGCCCACGATCACCTCCGAACACACTCCTCCTCTGAAGAATGTCAAGGCTCTGCTCATCAGCATGCCCCAATCTGAGATGCCACAGTCTCGCTAGGTTGCTCACGACCTCAACATCGGTAAATTGCCTAAGGATCTCATCCTCCAAGGATTGCATTATATCACCGAGGGCTTTAAGCTCAATCATTTGCTTATCATAATTGTTGCCTTACATGGCATGCCTGTATCATATACAGCACAGTAAACTCCATGGTGCTTCAGCAAAGCTAGCATCTTTTGTCGTCACGGACCATAGTTGTCCCGGCCATTTAGCCTCTTTACTTCGTATGAACACCCGACCGTCTCCTCACATGAGCAAGATGCCATCGTGGCACTACACTTCTTCGCAAACAGAAAGCTCTGATACCACTTATTGGATCCATGTGTACCTCCTCAACGCTAAGGCTAGGTACACAACGCCACCTACAATGCGTGGAAACGGTGGCCAAACAATCTCAAGCCCAAATTCTACCGAGATGTCACCTAGGCACAAAACCAAACACCTCATGGACACAAAAGAAACTTTTCACCAACAAACAACCCTCTTAACGATCTTACGACAGATATATGTAGGCACACGAATATAATACGAAAGTATGAGCAAACATAAAAAAGACGGAGATTTACCCTGGTTCGGTTGCGAACAACCTACATTCAGCATCCAATGCACCCAGTTCCACTATCGATCAAGCAAGGTATATACCGACCACATCCTCTCCTTCTTCCATAATCACAATGAGAGACAAGCTCCAAGCAACAAGACCTAACCCTAGATCTCTCACCAAGCTCACACTCTCTCTCACCCAAGTGGAAATCCTTGATAATAAAGCCTCTACAACATGTAGAGCTTCTCATGGGACCAATCCGACACCAATGGAGATCACTCCTTGGTAATATAGCTCCAAACTAGGAAACTACCCAAGGGACTCTAAATCTCAAACACGGAAGAAGAAATGTAGACACTCACCTTGGATCTCACAAGCAAAGCTCTTTGTCTTTCCAAAACCATAGCTTTGCTCTCATTTTCTTCTCTGATCCAAGACCCTAGGCAAAAAAATGAGATGGCTCTCTGTTTTTTCTGCTCTCTGGAAAACAGAGAGTGCCTCACATTTTGCTCTCTGTCTATCACCGAACAAAAGGCAACCTGCCTTTAAGTCTCCTTGAGGAGTTGGCTGCCAAACTATCATCCTTTAAGACCCAACAACCCATAATTGAGTAGGCCCACTGGAGTTATGAAGGAGGGGATTTAGCAGTAAAAACAACAACAATGGTGAGGGTCTCGGCTTATATAGAATTGTGTGGGTTAGGTCGGCTATCTTTTGGATGAACCCCTAGCTTGATGAACAAGTAGGATTACGAGTGGTCCTTGCGGTAGAATACATGTTCGCATATGATTCTATATTTACAGAACACCCATGTATGCATTCTAAAGATCCATCCATGTACTTCACTGTCTCCTTCTTGATATCGAACCCATCCCCATCCACCATTAAATGGGTTTGAGTACTATTTTGTTAGCTTGGGCTGACACCCTGATCTCTTTGTATTGCAGTTGGTAATTGCAGCATATAAACCCCAACAACCTAAATCCCGGCTCATCCATTTGTAAACAAATGAATGGGTTCCAAACAAAAAATAAAAATAAAAATAAAAAATACATAAATAAATTAATTACAATTAGATTGATCATTTATGGCACTAATATAGTCCTAGATGCTTTGTACTTGGCCTTGACCGAAGTGCCAAGTTGCTGTCCAATATCCAAATTATTTTCAAATCAAACTACTCCTCGAGACAAAATTAATCAATATAAATTAGAGTAAAGTCATAGGCATCTCAAGGTCAAGTTGTGTAAGGTCTTGGGGATCATTCTATCTTAATTGAACGGGGAAACCCACTTGCAAATGTTATTAGTACTCAAAGCAAGTTATTAGTAAGCTAACCTAGCAATAGCCAATATTAATTTGTTTTGTTAAGAATACAAAAATATTCGAGTTTAGACATAAATAATTTGATATTTGTCCAACTTGATTGCTTTGGTAATGATCTCTTTGCTTTTGTATTTTCTAATGGGACAAAAGTTAAGAGAATAAATTTCGAAATGAAAAATGGAAAAAAAAATCTAGGAGAGAATATAGATGCAAAGGAGAAATAAACAAAACAAGAAATTTGCCCATGCTAATCTCTAATAAGGTACTTCAGTTAGTAATTAAATATTTAACTTATTTATTTTTCCATTTTATTTTCACATATTTAAACCTTTTAGCTTCCGTCTCAATTTTTGACATTTACTTCTCTCTATAATCTATATATCAATTTAACTTCGCACCATTTAACCACAATTTTGCTTCACCTATATTAACAAGAGGGTACATCATTTTAAGAAACCACTTCCCAACTTTGCTCCATTTAAAAACTTTTTTATTTTTAGGAAACCCCACTTAACTTTAGACAATCCTGATACACCCAAGGGCCGGCCTGCTGATCTTCTAGCTATTTATTTCTGTGACGAGCCCAGTAGGAACCAAGAGCAGGCCAAATGGCCCAGAGACCTTCATGTGCGGCCAATCAACCACCAGTTAAGATGCCAGCTGAGCCGTTGGACTTTCTCTTGAACGTTGAGCTCGTATTTATTGAGGGCATTCATTGCTTGACTGATTTAGCTCCCTCATCATTGCCGACATCTTAGGCCAAAGCAATAAAGTACCATAAAGTCTCAGACATTATGATATAATGTCTGTGGCCTATAAGTAGCCTCTCGAACAATAAGAGAAGGGTTGGCTTCATCTAACTCCGCATTCTTATTCTCTAAAAACCAATAAAAGTCAGATACTCCTAAACATGGCATCTGCTCCACCATATACATTTCTTTCATAGCTCGACGAGATAGCTAGCAGATGACCTCTCAATAGGTCGAACATAGTTATCCTGAGCCTACTTGAGTCATCTGCTGACTTAAGTATCTGAGGGTATTAGGTCTGCCCCTAGACTCGACCCCCCATGACGAGCTCTTTATGTTGCAGATAGCCTAGAGATAGCTCGGACCCAACTCAAGTACTCCTTCAGACCATGGTCAGCTCGCCCAAATGCCTAGCCGCATGTCCACGTCATCACACGTCAATTGCTACAGCCAAGTCATCTTCCAACAACTTTTGTGGTGAGAAAACACCTATAAACATCTAGTGCAGTCTGTGGAAATCTATTCGGCATCCATGTCATCATCCACACTGATAATGACTCAACCCACCAACCAAGGGCCTTACAGACCAATTGCTACATAGGCGACAGATGATGCATCACCCTCCATGGATCCCAGCATCACCTTTTAAGGAAAATCAACCATTGCTCGACCCGTAACTTGGGTCAATGATGTGATATCCGAAGAGCCAGCCTCAGGTGAGACGTCCTCTTCAGCTCGAAAATCAAACGTTCGGAGGGTGATGACCACGAACGTGGATCAAAAGAGACCAACGAATGCTCCTCCACCCATCTGTTTCTCACACAAAGAATTGGAGGTCAACGAGCTGCCACATGATGATGTAATTGTGATCTGTTCAAGGTTCTAAAAAACTCACCACGTCGACGCCATGGCACGCCATGGCGGCAAGGCTCCACCCTTACGCCTCGTTAATGCCCAAGTTGGCTCTTTGAGGCGGCAAGCTGCCATAGCGCGCCATGGCGAAAGGCGCGCCTTTAAAAACAAAAAAATAAAAAAAGCACCCTGGTCCGCATTATAGGGCTATAAGAACCCGAACCTGACTCGTTCTCATTATTTGAGGTTTCTTTTCATCTCGCAGCCGCCCACATTTGATTTGGGACCTAGGGCTTTTCATCTCCCTCGCAGCAGCCGATTTACGACGCCTTCGTCTCCGGCCACCCTCGTCTCCAGTCCTCCATCTGAACAACATCAGCATCGTCAGCTTCTTCAGTTCTCTGGCCGCCCTCGTCTCCGGTCCTCCCTCTGAACGGCATCAGCGTCGCCGAATTCTTCAGTTCTTCAGTTCTTCGTCGTCGGCTTCTTCAGTTCTTCAGCTTAAAAAAGAGATCTCTGCGTCTTCTTCAGTTCTTTCTCACTTGTAAGTATTCAATTTAATTATTCAGTATAAGTTTCATTCTTTTCGTTAATGTCTCGCGTTTAATGTTGGGGGTCAAAATTTGTGCATTTCGGTCTATTTCATACTCTTGGAAATTTTTAGACTTTCGAATACTCAGCTCGTTATTGCAGTTGGTTTTAGGATTTTTAGGATTTCATTATATTTCACGGAAAATTAGTAATCATTGGAAAATTAGAAGAAGAATAATCCTCCCATCAGTTGTCCTGCTATGGGCCAGCTATGTGCTGCTATGAAAGTCTTTCTTTTTTTAACAAATTTTTTCCTCCACAAAATTGTCTTCTTTGCTCAAAATTTCTACCATGCTACATCTTGCATTGGTTATTTAACAAAATCTCTCTTCTTTTTCAATTTAATTTTTATGGTAAATTTGTTCTTTGTTTACTGGATTCTTATAGAAGTACTCGGTACCTTTATACGTGTTGGCAAAATTATGAAAGATTTTCAAATCATTTGTAAAAGGTCTAATGTAAAACATAATAAATATTATCCATTTAAATGCTATTCTATTATATTCATTTGGGCCGTAAGATGACTTATGGCATTTCATAAAGGACTAATGTAAATCAGGACAACAAAAATCTTAGTCTTTTTATGTGGAATACTGTCTATCCTTTCTATCAGGGCTGTTTCCTTGTTGCTTGAAAATGAAGGTGTATTGCATTATTGGGAAGGTGTATTGCATTCTTGCTTAAAAATGTCACCTTTTTTAGCTGTTCACGTTTAGATTTGGCTCTTTGGATTGTTGCAGCCATTAAATGGATTAACGGTGATAGGTAGGCAGAATTTTTTTAGGAAGATGATGTTTTTTGAGGAAGATGATAATGAATTTGATGTTAAGATGATAAAATTTGATTTAAAATTTCCTATTTTTGAAATTTCCTCTTTTTGAAATTTCCTCTATATATATTATATAATATATACACACATTTGCCGCCTTAAGCCACGCCTTGAAAAACGACGTGGCTCCGCCAAGGCTCCTAAGGCTTGAGGCTTGACCTCGCCGCCACGCCATGCCTTATGCCATTTAGAACCTTAGATCAGTTCCATTATTGGCGCAGTCGAGGTACGATGATTATTTGTCGACACTGGCAGCTCTTGTGATGTGATGTTCATGTCGACGCTGGAGAAGAGGGGCTGAGCTCGTCTGACCAAGATGCGTGCTCCGAACCCATAATTGGCTCACTGGACATGTCGCCATGATTACGAGCATGATCAGCTTACCAGTCACACGTGACGAGCACTCACAGTTCGTCACCCTTATGACGAATTTCATGGTGGTGAAGGTTAGCTCGGCTTACAACGGGATCATAGGTCCACTTCTTCTCAACTCAGTTGAGGCTATGGTCTCTACATTCCACTAGATGATCAAATTTCAGACTCCTCGAGTGGTCAGAAGAGTGAAATGCAACCAAGCTCAGTCGAGGTCATGCTACCTCCTTTCTACCAAAGCGTGATGGGCCATGCAAACCTACCGATTGGATTTTTGCGACAATAGGGAGGACTTCGTCTACCAACAACCGATTCCAGTCAAAGAGCCCGAGCTGGTCCCAGTCTCAGATGAGGAGAGGAAGAATATGTCTATTGGGTAGGGACATGATCCTGCCCTAAAAGTGAAGCTGATCACTTTCCTAAGTGCCAATGTTGACGTCTTTGCCTGGTCACCAGACGACATGCAAAAGCATGAACCCCCAGGTAATTATCCACAAGCTGCACGTCGATCCGACCTTCAAGCTAGTTAAACAGAAGAAGAGGAACATTGGAGGCGAGAAGACGATGGCTGCCCTCGAAGTAGTAGATTGGCTATTGGAAGTCGGCTTTATCAAAGAAGTTTAGTATCCTAACTGGCTGGCCAATGTTGTGACGGTAAAAAAGCCAAATGCCATGTGGCGGATGAGCATAGACTTCACCAATCTCAAGAAGGCATGTCTTACAGATAGTTATCCCTTACCTTGGATTGACCATTGATTACTCCTTATTTTACACTTTTTTACCGCATGTTTGCATGCCATTTAGATCGCCCAAATCATGTTTTTCACGATATATCGACGATATTGTGATGCTTTTCACGATTTGTTGTTTTTGTCGCATTTCAGGTGATTTGGCACGATTTGGAGTGATCTCGAGATGCGCTTACTCTAGACGGTCACCGACGACCTCCCCGAGGGGTATTTTGCTGTTGGAGAAGAGCGGAAGAAGAACGGACGTCGCAGGAGCGACGAGGAGGCCAAAATAAGCAGATTGGGCATGTTTTGTGTCCCACTCGGCCGAGTGGAGGAGCCACTCGGCCGACCAGCGAGACACCGCTTGGCCGACCAGTTCAGACACGATTCCTATGTGCACTCGGTCGAGCGACGGAGACCACATCGGCCGAGTGACGAGACCCCGTCCGCCCGAGTGGCGCCCAGACGAAGTCCTTCAAAAATCGCCAAGTTACTGTTTTTCGGCTGCCTGAGCTTCAGAAGACCCACTCGGCCGAGTGGTTAATCCCGTCCGCCCGAGTACCATGAAGCCATCGGCCGAGTGACGACAACTCACGCGACCGAGCCGCCCCCGAAGTGAAGACCCCTGAAGATCGATACTTACTGGAAAATTACAGGGTTTTCACTCGGCCGAGCGACTTTTGTCACTCGGCCGAGTGCGATGTGCTGCCTGTAGCGAAAATTGCAGAAAACAGGCTGCGCAGGGGTATTTTGGTCACAGTTTTTGGACGATTTTGGGGGCTATTTAACCCCTGTTTTTACCCTAGTTTTGAGAGCTTCTTCTTAGATTTTTTGCAGCTTTTTAGATTAACTTTTTAGCTTTATTTTGGAAATTGGAGAAGAGACAAAAGTTTGATTTTTGTTGGATTAATTGAAGAACTCCATTGGTTTGCATCTCTTTTCCCTAAAAATTCTATTTTTATTGCATATCTCAATATTGTGATGAATTCTTTTGCTTATTTCATTGATTATTTTTGTGATCTTGCTATGAATTGTGAGTAGTCGCCACGTCTTGGGGCGTGGGGATGAACCCTACGAGCCCAATTTCATATTTGTGATGAATTAGTAGAAATTTTGCTAGAATTGTTACTAGGGATTAGATTGTGATTGATTTACTACGGATGGCTAGGAATTCACATCGATTGGGATTTGCAAGAGATTGGATCCCAATTCGATAGGAAACCCTAGAAATCCGAATTGGGTTGGAATCGAATTTCCGTAGTATCGGTTTGCAAGAGATTGGACCGATACTTGGGTTTCCGATTCCAATTCCGCACCAATACCCGTTTGCAAGAGATTGGACGGGTAGGAACTATCCCAATCTAGGTCATGAGCCGAGTTTGCAAGAGATTGGACTCGGTGCGCGATTGGACGATGATGTTGATCCCAATGCTAGCTTCCCTAGGCTAGGGTTTGCAAGAGATTGGACCCGAGCCTAGGATAGCTATAGACCGGCAACAGCGCGAGAGCGTGAGCTTGGTTCTACATTCAGTTGCAACTAGTTCATCCAAAATCTTATTCTAGCGATTTTGATACCGATGAACCACATTCATGAAATACGGTGAGTAGCGGGGATTCCACATTCCCTAGACGTTCTTTATTTGATTTGATATTTCCACACTTTGTCTGACGATTGTGACAGGATCGCCAAAGGCAAATCTCTCTTCTTGAATAGCCAGGTGGATCGGAACAAGCACGGTCATTTGTCCTCCCTGTGTTCGATAACCCGCTCGCCGCTACACCGTGCACTTGTGGTAA
>JAULAV010003849.1:0-25001 GCA_030789695.1 Scilla litardierei
TCCAATCCAGGGCAAGCACACTGGAAAGCGTTTAAGAGGATAATGATGTATCTTAAAGGGACTGCGGACTATGCTTTATGCTATCAAGGAAATGCCTTGAGGCTCGAAGGCTACACTGATGCTGATTGGGCGGGTGATCTCAATGAGCGATGATCGACCTCATGACATGTTTTTCTACTCGGATCTGGTGCAATATCCTGGAGTAGCAAGAAGCAATCATGCATCACACTTTCAACTATGGAAGCCGAATTTGTAGCATTTAGCATGGCGGTCCAAGAAGCTGTTTGGCTTAGGAAATTCTTAGACAAGCTAATTGATGCAAGTGACTCAGGTGATGTACCAATATACAGTGACAGTCAAGCATCTATAGCCTATGTCAAAGATCCAAAATTCCATTGTAAGACCAAACACATTGATATCTGCTACAAATTTGCAAAAGACTATGATAAGAACAAGAAGGTAGACATTAGGTACATATCTACGCATGAGATGATAGCGGATCCGCTTACGAAGGCGATCCCCAGAGATGTGTTTTACAAACACTTATCATCTCAAGGATTGCATAAGAGTTGAGTTGTATCAATGTATTCACATGTCTATGAAAGATCAAATTTAATAAAAGAATAAGTTCTTTTCGACATTGCATATGAGTTTCTTGAAAATGTTTGTGTACATTTCTTTTAATCTCAGCTATTTTTTCTAGTATGTCGGACAGATTGAGGTTGGCTCTCTCACATGAGCAACCGCCTTTATTCTATCAGACGGATAAGATAAAGATGAGACCTGTTTAAAGTCAAAATCGTCAGACGGATGATTTAGAGTCATGACTTAAACATAATGGTCGTATGAAAGATCTGCATCATGTGGATATTTTCAAAAGATCTAAAAGGATTTTTGAAATCTTATCTGTCTTATGTGGGATGTGGGTCCAGGAAATTAATGAGTAGTAAAGAGGACTCAAAAGTCAGACATTGTGGTGTCTGATCATCATCCTTACAACATCATTAAGACATACGCTTCCTGGGAAAGGAGTGATGTTGTAATATGTATTCATACTACGTATGCATTTGACCATTGGGTTAGACTAGTAATTGTGTTTACTATTATGTGAGACCCAAAGACCACATGGGTCTTAAACTTCTTACCCTTATGGACTCTAATTGGTTCCTTTAGATTTGACTAGGTGATCGCTTATGGACTATGGTCAATTCAGTCCGGCGGGGCATGTTAGAAAAGTGAGTCAAGTCAAGATCGAAAGGATCGCAAGAAGAGGAAGATTAATTTCATATTCACATTTGGACTTTAGAGATTCAAAGCTGGCCAGCCAATTGTAATCCAGATGGGATTCAATTGTTGAATATAAAATATAAGAAATGTGAAGAAATAATCTAGGGTAAAACATGCGTTGATCTACTCAACTTTGCACCCCAAGGAGTGTTGTGTATCTCTAACAAGTGCACAACAGCGGACTCTATGCGCATGACGGTCACACGGTCTATTTCTCAGTATGATAAATAGAAGAACTAAAGGAAAAGATGTTTCCTTACAATCCCCTCAAGTGTGAGTGGTAGATGTAAGATATGGACGACATGTATACACCCATGAGGGGATGTATGAGGGTCTATGGACCTCGGATGTCGCGTACATGAAAGCATGTGCGAAGGGAACCTTTTCATGTGTGAAAAGGACCACTCGATAAGTGGAAATAGTCACTTTATAAGTGCATAAGGGCACTTGATAAGTGCATAAGGAAGAGGATAAGCAATGGTTCTAATATAAGCTAATAAGCATATATGTAGTTATTTCCTACAATAACTACCCCCAAGGCCTATAAATAGGACCCAAGGGTATGGCTTTCAAGGCTAATCCTTCATGCCATAAGTTTGCATAAGGAAAACTTCTTTCCTCTTCTCCCTTCCATTAAGTTCTTCTTCCAAATAGAGATTTAAACGGTGAAACACTGCTTCGATCCTCTGTGACGAAGTACCGACTGGCGTGGCGAATCCAAGGGCGAAGTTCAGATATTATAGCGAAGCGTACGCTAACGTAAGTCTCTTCTCTCTTTCGATCCTCCATCATCACATGATGGGATCCTACAACCCGTTCTCCTCAGCGACCGGTTGAAGCTCCCGAAGCCCGATGGCCAAAGCAACAAGCAGCTCACCCGATCAGTTGACATTTCAACCAATCGGGTGGCCTTTTCTTACCCTTTCACGCACCACTGCTCATTCATTGAAGATCTGCTATCATTCTAGAGGGAATTTGGGTGATCTCTTATTTTTCTAGCATCGGCATCATTGTTAGCTTTCCAATGATAGGTCGCATGCCCAAATCCGATTTTTCTACATTTTTCTGGAATTTTCTGAGCGCAGTTGTGTGCTGAAATTGGGTGTTGTCTGGAATTGAACTTCACCCGATCAGGTGAGCTATCCACCCGACCGGGTGAGCTCATTTTTTGCCGTTTTGAGTCTCTGTTTCATTCCACCCAATCGGGTGAACTTCCACCCGATCGGGTGGGCCGGTTTTGACAGTTCTGGACCCGAACCTTGGGGTTTTGTGAGGGGTTATTTATAAGGGTTTTGGGGCACGACTTGGACATCTTCTTCTCCCATTTTTCCAGTAGTTTCACTCCCATTTCTTGGGGGTTTTAGGTTAGGTTAGATTAGGTTTTCTATTGCAATAAATCTTGTAAAGGATTGAAGAATCAATGGCAAGATAAGTATTTCTTTTCCCATTTCATTGTTTTGTGTTATTTTTATTTTGCTCAATGATGAATGTTTGTTTGGATTTATTGATTGCTATCATGTTCTTCATCATTGAGCAGTGTTTGATGAACCCTAATACGGGTTAGGATAGGATTGATGCTTGGAAAACTACATTTGACTTGATTGCATGGCATGTGTTCGATGAAATGTGTCAATGGGGATTTCTAGCAATCTTAGTCCAATTCGTATGGTAACACACTAGTTGTGTTGGGGATTGGGGTCCGGTGTCTTGTCCAGTCAAGATCTGCTTCGATGTATTGCTAGAAATCACATTCGACCTATTTGGCCATTAGGGTTACGCGGGGGTGTTTCATTGTCATTGGCAGGAGAAAGACCGCCTCTGACCGTCGGGCCAAGGGGAATAAACTTGGCGGTTAACTCCCTAGCCATAGCTCACGCCCCTAGCATAGACATCGAGTCCTCGTGCATGGGAACGGCTTGGACGAAATGTTGGGAGTTATCATTGTGGCCTTAATGCTCCCGGTTGCGGAAGGTGTTAATGGACATGGGAATGCCCACCGTCCGAAACCGGGTAGACCTAGCGTACTAGGCACCGACCGGAATATCGGGCCATGGACGCTAGGTACCACCTTTTGGGGCAATGTCTCACCATGGGTCAAGTCAAATGCCAAGTTTCATGAATACTCTAGCCCGTGTTAGCGGGGCTTCATTTCGTGGCTTTTCATTTCTTTCTTTTATTTCTAAACTTCCACCCATATTATCTGCGTAGCTAGCACACAACTTAGGCGAGGCTAGTAGCCATTCAAGCCATCCACCTCCCTGAGTTCGATAAACCCACACCCTACACTAACCGTGCACTTGCGGTAAAACGACACCACACCCATACCGTAAACGGGGCGCCGGTCAATGTTTTAGTCCGAGTGTTTTTTCTTCCACACATCGACGCGAGCGCATCTCTGTTTTTAGTTTTTACCGTGGCATAACTATTTGCCTATTGACCCTAACTAATTACTGTTGGCTAAAATTTCAATTACTAATTAACTAATTTACCTTAACCCTACCCAATCGAATCCCACCGAAAGAAATCGGTGAGATCCAACATCCTCATTCATTTCCTCCCCCACCTCCAGCTCTCCTCATCAACAGGCTGCTCCCTCCCCTCCACTGTTCTTAAAACAACAGCAACAGTATCGCCAAAACCCACGTCCCTCCACCACCTGAAGCTTCATCGAAGCCCCCTTCCTCCTACATTGGGTAAACGAAACCACACCACCACCACCACAACATCAACCGCCACTACAACCCAAACCAATTTCAGCATCCCCTCCCCCAAATCAAACCAATTGAATAATTCCCTCGTCCTTCAACCCAAACCAAGAACAAGATCAAATTGAATTCAAAATCTGAAATCAAAATTTCAGAATCAACCAAACCCAATTTCTAATCAATCAACCCAACCCAAATCAGACATACCCCACCTCCATTTATCCCCAAATCAAAATTCAAATCCGAAATCAAATTGAAAGGAGTGGAGGATGAATTGTAGTTCAAATCTAAAACCAAATTTCAGATCTATACAAACCAAAACCACCCGGATCGCCGCCGCGCTCCTGGATCGCCGCCATGCTCCCAGATCGCCGTCGCCCCATGGCTGCGTCGCCGTGCCCCCTGGATTGCCGCCGTGACATCGACCCGCCGCACCCCGCTGCCGACTGCACACGTTGCTAGCCCGTCACCGCCAGCTACCCCGCTGCACCGACCCTGCCACTTGCCGCCCCGCTGTGTCGACCCCGCTACAGATCTGCCCCTTGCCGCCGCCGATCTGCCTCTTGCCGTCGACCCTTGCCCCGTAAGATCCCTACAAAAAAAGAAAACAGAGAAGAATGAAAGAAGAAGAAAGGAAGAAGTAAAGAGACAAAGTGTAAGTATATTATATATATATGCAAATGTGCCAGAGAACGTGCGCAGGCAGAATTACCTGCGCACACCCCCACTGTTCGGGGGTTTTAAGTATTTTTTTGAAACATTTTTTGCAGTAGGTAGATATACTTATTATGCAGCTTCCCACAAAATTTCAGGTCAATCCAACACCGTTTGAGCCTTCGTTCATCGATTTCAAAAACGTTGCGTAAAACTTTCCAGAACTCTGCACAGTTTTGCGCAACGTTTTTGTGATCGATGAACGGAGGCTCAAACAGTGTTGGATTGACCTGAAATTTTGTGGGGAGCTACATAACAAGGATATCTACCTGCTGCAAAAAAATTCAAAAAAAAAACTTAAAAACCCCGAACAGAGGGGGCGTGCGCAGGTAATTCTGCATGCGCACATTCTTAGGTACATTTTTGGGATATATGTGTGTGTGTGTGTGTGTGTGTGTGTGTGTGTGTGTGTGTGTGTGTGTGAATATGCTTTGCGTCTTTATTGAATCTCAAAAAAAGTACAAGACTCTAGGATGGAAGAATGATGTTTGTAAAGTGGGGCAAAAGCACAGGCGCCATCACCCCCACCAATACAAACACCTTCCGCTATCCAAAGAGCCAAATATGATACAAAGAATTACATGACAGACCAAACTAAACTAACAACCCCCAATTTGAAGGGGGAGCACTATCGCCACCATCATAATCCCATTCCACATGCCTCAAGGCAATTCTGACATCATCAGCTATGCTCTCGAATAGAAGCGTCTGTCTCTGGCTAATGCCCTCAAAGATTCTCATGTGTCTCCCCCTCCAGATGTGCCAAGTCATCACAGCTAGAACAGTCTTGGCCAATCTTCCTATGTTGTCCTTCCTATGAAAGTGAGAGAGTATCAGATCACCCATTCCTGCTAGAGAGGAAGGCAAAGTAGAAGTAATCCACATTTTGAGATAGCTCCTGCACAGGAGGCAGTTAGTATATCTGCACTCAAAAAATATATGATCCGTATTTTCATGAATATTATCATAAAAAAGGACACAAAAGGGTGAAGTAGGCACTCCCCATTGCACGAGCTTATCACGAGTTAGCAATTTTCCGTGGAAAGCTCGCAGTAACGTGATAGCCATCTTGGGGATGTGCCCCTGAAACCAGACCACCTTGTGATAGGAAAGAGATGCTTTATAGCCCTAGACCCAGCCCAAGCATCCCGTAGAGAAGGAGACTTGGAAACCCAGGACCAAGAATCGTTACCAGTAGTCAAAGACACAGTATCAATAATGTGCCGAACGGGTAAAAGAGAGCTACTGCCCACCCATCCCTCACCAGACCAGTAATTACTAACCATATTCCCCTCCTCCCCAGCAGGAACCTCATAAGAGTCGCTAAGTGGTCCACAAGATAGCCAATTATCATACCAGAAAAGTGTAGAAGTCCCATCTCTGACATTGCGTTTGGTAAGCTTCTTAGTAAACACACGACAATGTAAGATAAATTTCCAGGTCTCCGATTGCATAGGATGAGCCTTAGCTAGAAACAACCCTGTATTACTCATATATTGCTTTCTCATAAAGGAAGCCCAGATCCCCCCATGTGTAAGCATGTGCCATGTCAGCTTAATACCATAAGCATTATTCATTTCAGTAAGACTTCTAATTCCCACTCCCCCTTCCTCTTTGGGCGCAAAAATGTCATCCCAAGCCCAAAGCTGATTTTTTCCCCCAAATGAATTCCCTGCATATGGAGGTAAGAGAGCGTAAAACCAACTTAGGCATGCGGAAGGCCTGCATCCAAAACCCAACCATGCCATAGATAACAGATTTGATAAGTTCAATATGCCCAGCAATGGATAATAAGGATGAGGACCACCCTTGCAACCTGCTCTTGCATCTATCAATCAGTCGGCCATACATAGAGGCGTTAGGATACTTAGCAGAGAGCGGAAGGCCCAAGTATGTGGATAGAGATTGCACCCTTTTGATATCCAGGATATCAGCCAGACTACCAGGACCCCTGACGCCTTTACTAAATATGCCAGCACTTTTGCTCCAGTTAACCTCAAGCCCAGTATATGATTTGAAAGTGAAGAGTAGATCTCTCAAACCCTTAAAGGAATCAACATTAGCGCGACAAAAAACAAGCAAGTCATCTGCAAAGATAAGGTGTGTGATCGGCCCAATTCTTTTCATAGGCATAGTACTGCGTGTGACATTGGCCTTAGTCATAAGCAAGGAAAAGGACTCCATAACAATCGCAAAGAGATAAGGGGATATGGGATCTCCCTGCCTCAGCCCCCTATTAGATTGAAACATACCATAAGGGGAACCATTAATTATAACCGAGAAGGAAGGGGTAGATATACATTCACATATCCAGCTGATAAATTTGTGCTTGAACCCCATCTTAAGAAGCATGAAATAGACAAATTCTCTATTAACACTATCAAATGCTTTCCGCAAGTCCAATTTGAGACAGGCCCGTCCACCCATAGGATTATTAAAATCCCTTATATGTTCATGTGCAAGCAATGTACAATCAGCAAGTAAACGGTCTTGAAGAAAGGCTGATTGATTTGGCGATATAAGCTCAATAACTGCTTTTTTCAGCCGATTGCAAAGGATCTTGTTGATGATTTTGTACAAAACATTACAACAGGAGATGGGTATGTAATCTCCAAGCCCAGAGGCATTGCCATTCTTAGGTATGAGAGTTAAGAAGGTATGGTTGATCTGACGATATATCTTCCCAGATTTGAAAAAGCAAAGAATAACAATGGTGACATCCTTACCAATGATATCACAAGAAGTCTGATAAAAGAACCCATTGAATCCATCAGGGCCATGGGCTTTATCAGCCCCAATTTGAAAAACAGCATTTTTAACTTCTTCAGCTAGCACAGGTCTTTCAACCCAATCAACAGCCTCTTTAGTAAGGACTCTTTTAGTGGTAAGACAAGGAAAGACCCTCCAATAATCATTCTGATTATAAAGGCCAGAATAAAACTCGGGAGCATCAACTTTAAGCATGTCAATAGAATTGTTGCGAGATTCATCAATAGAAATAAGATGACCAAGGTTATTATGGCTTTGTCTAGCCCTCATAGCAGTATAGAAGAACCGGGAATTACGATCCTCGAGGCTCAGCCAATCTTGCCTACTTTTCTGCTTAAGAATGGATTCATCAATATCAATAGCTTCAGCAAGCTGATTTATTAAGGTATGCTCTTTCCTCTGAAGCTCAACACAAGAACCTAGATTAGGGTTATCCTGAATAGCAGCAAGTTCAGAACGATATTTAGACACATCATTAGCATCTTTAAAAGCCGCACCAAAACACTTAAGCCATATTTTCAAATTCTTAAGTTTGGCAACCAGCCGTATCATGGGGCAACCATTGACCCTAATTCGCCAATGCTCCTTCAACACATTAAGATACTCAGGGCTGCGATGCCAGGCATTAAAAAATTTAAATGGTTTAGGATCAGCACCCCCAATCCGATGGGTGTGGATAATAAGAATGGAATGGTCACTAGACCCACCAGCGATGTATTCACAGTAAGAAGACGTGAGAGTATCCATCCAAGCACTATTGCAGAAAGACCGATCAAGAGTGGCAGTAATACGTCTTTGCCCAATATTACGATTATTCCAGCTCAGAGTATTACCAACAGTCTTAAGTTCCATGAGAGCGCTGATATTAATGCAGTCATTAAACTCATCCACCATACACCCATTAACCAATCTACCCCCAACTTTATCCATAGTGTATTTGACACAATTGAAGTCACCCCCAATGATCCAATGGGTCTTTTTTTACTTGCTAGCATTGGTGACAATATCATCCCAAAGAGTTCTATGATCTTGATAGGAATTGGACGCATAAACAATAGTTGCAACCATGGTAAAGCCTACGTTACTGCATTTCATGGAGATGTGATGAGCACTCATATCTTCAACCACGCAATTCCATGTATCAGGGTCATACATGATAATAATATGACCATTACGGTGGACACTACGATTGTCAATAGTAGACCAATTCTTCGGGAAGCACTTGGCAATTCTATGGGCATTTTTTTCAATAACCTTGGTTTCAAGGAGCCCGACCAGTGAGGGCGCAAATTTCCGGATGCGATCCTTAAGCTCCCTACGTCTAGCGACGTTATTAAGCCCACGAGTATTCCAAATGAACAAGGTCATTGATCGAAATTGGCGGGTGGGGGATGCTCAACATCCCTATTAATTCTAGAACTCTTACGAGTACCCTTCAACGAAACCAACCCCCCTTTGTGTTGGTTTTGCTTTTTCCGACCCTTGCTGTTTTGTTTCATCTCCTCCTATTCGACCAGCCAGGTTTCATTAATAATTGTCATATCATTTGGCTCATTATCAGAATCCATGGCATCCCCTGAGTTATCAAGTAATGAGCCCCCCAGACGTGAACTGCTACCTAATCTCAAAACGTTAAAGGGGTTGGCGTCCTTTGGTTTGCTCGTGGCATTAAGGGTCGTCTTCTTAGAGCTTGAGCTAGGCGAGTGTATTTGTGAGCTCTGTGCTGGTGTTGTGCGCCCCAAGCCCATCCCCAAGCCGACCCCTGACCCATCCCCCCTATTTTATTGGTTTTGTGTACAAGGGATCCCCTACTACACTGGCCTCCATCCGCCCCACATACGCTAGACGTGGCTAGCTCACAATCATTGCTATAAATCTCCTTATCTTGGGGGATCTTAAGCCTCCTCTCGTTAGCTGCTGCTAGCATAGCAGGCATACTATTTCCTTTACATTTTTTTCTACAACTACTCTCATTACTGCCATCCTCCTGCTGCTTACTCGGATTATTCCCTTCCACGTCTTCAGCTTCCCTTTCCCTATTACAATCTGTACTGCAGCGGGACGCAGCCTGCATCTCCACAGCATTCAACCCAGCATTACACGCTCCTCCATTACAAGTCTCATTGCCATCCCCTACATTACAAGCCTCACCAGGCCCATTGGCTTCAACATCAGCCCTACAAGCCCCTCTACGCTCTTCAGCTTCAACATTAGCAGCCTTTTTACACACCCCCCAAGCATCAGTATTAGAAAACACGCCATCCCTTCCCTCTTTACAATTCTCTGCAACATTAGGATAACAATCAACAGTCTCCGCAACATTAAAAACATTGCAATTTCTGACAGCTTGAACCATCGACTCCTCACTTTTATCAGATTCAGAATTCACCCTCCCAACAACAGAATGGATCGAAGACGAAGGGATCAGAGGTATCGAAGTAGTACTTACTTTTCCACAGCCCAAAGCATTCGTAGCTTCCAGCACATCAGCTGAGTCTCCAGCTCCCTTGATGCCGTTAGCAACCTCCCCTCCCTTGCTGGCAAATTGCTCGTCCCCTTCGCTTACAGCACCAGCTTTAGACGAGCATTGTTGGACAAGATGTCCGAAGCATTTGCAGTTGATACACCGTGGGGGGGGTCCCTTCATACCTGACCTCCACATCAAAAAATTCTCCGTCTTCAACCTGGACAAACACGGACTGTGGAAGCTCTTGCTCCGCAGATATCTCAACCAAGCATCGAGCATAGGTCATCCTCTCCATAGTAGCCGTAGCTCTATCTAAACAAATAGGAGATCCAAGAACACTAGTTATAATATTCAAAATCTTCAGAGACCAAAATTTCAGAGGGAGATTAGGAAGTTGAACCCATATAGGGGCAGAGGATAGCATATCCCTATCAAAACCTATATCCGGAGCCCAACTCTGGATCACGACGAGCCTTCCATCGAACATCCAAGGCCCCCCATATAGCACTCTATCGCTGTGAGCCTTGTCCTTGAAGCGGAAGAAGAAGAAGCCGTTTTCTCTGGAGAAAATCGTCATCCCTTGCTTCAACCAGGATCTGGTAGCCCTTGCTTTCATCTGACTATAGAACGGAACAACTCCGAGCACGTATGCAACCAACATGTTCTCCCAATTACTTGCTGCTTCATCAATGACCTCTTGTGGTAGCACGGCAATGGAAGCCCCCGTATCATCAATAACAGGCGGGATGTAGCTCATCTCCAAAGCATCGGCAATCTTCCGCTTATTAGTGCATACCTCCAGCCAAGATTGCTTTGCCGCTAGGGGATTGATCTTGATCTCAAAGGAGGGCCTCATCATTCTCCTCTAAAACCTTTTCCTGCCCCCTGAGACGTTAGCTCCTTCCTTCAGAGATCCACCTTCTTTCACCTGAGCGCCCTGCACACGGGGCCTGTATTCAACTCTAACACCCTTCCCCTTGTAAGCAGCATTGTGAGCCTTCCTCTTATTAACAGTACGCCAATCCCCCGCAATGTCGGAGGTAGTCACTCCATCCGGACAAGTATTAGTATCAGCCATACCGAAAAGCAAACCAAACTGGAGATCAGATCTTGGATCCAGGATAAAGAAGAGAAAAGGAGTGACAGGATCACTCACCGCCGGATCGAGAACTCCACCTGAGTTCTCGATCCGTCCGATAGAGATCGTCACCGTCGAAGCCTCAACTTCTGCATCAAATAATCCCCCAACAAAGCAAAGGTCGATACTCGAATCCAAGCAGATCGAAGTTGAACACTACCGAGGTCTCCGTTCCAATGTAGCGACCAAAGAGAGATCAGAGTTAGATCTATCAAGAAACAAGGATAACAGCGAACTCGAATCGAATCTCAGCTGAATCGAAGAAAAAAGGGACTCACCGCCGGATCAGGACCTTCGATGAGATCCCGATCTGAACAGACGAATCAGCACAACAAGCAGCGAGATTCGACGCTCAGCAAAAGAATCAGGCTGAATCCTCTTCAGTTCTTCAACTTGAATCGAATCGAAGTTTGAATCGAATCGTCTCGAATCGAAATTCTTCAGTGATTCGAATCGGCACTAAACGACATGAATCACACCACCGATCAACTCCTACGTGAATAGAGAACGACGAAAAACCCGAAGAGCAGCCGGAGCCAGCCGCGGAAGCGGCCGGCGACGAGCATCGCGCCCTAGCGCTCCGGAGCTTCTCTCTCTAAAATACTATGAGAGAGAGAAAAACGCCATATATATATAAGTGATATAGGTTAAGTTAAGTTAAGTTTTTATTAAGTTTAAGTTATTAATTTTTTTAAAGTAAGTTTAATAAGTTATAAAGAGGTTAGTATAAATATTAGTTAGTATTAGATTAAAATATGCTAGGTTGCATTGCATGTGGAAGTAACAGGCCCCTTGGAACCTACCTTTCCCTGCTATTATTTATTTGTTTGGGTCCCTTCGGCCAAGCTAGTGTTGCATCTCATTTAGATATACACATTATAATATTAGAAAGAAAATCATTGTTAGTTTAAGTTATAAATTAATTTCTGGTATAGTGTTTGGTTAAGTAATAAAGTTAATGTTAGTAATAAAGTTAATGTTAATTTTTAATAGTTTTTTTTGAAAGGTAACTAAAACTTTATTTAAAATGTACAAATATACACTATGAAAGACCAAAGGGAACAGGAAATCTGTATAGAGAGGAGAGGGCACAAGCGCCGTCACTCTCAACTAAAGCTTTCCCCTCCCTTCGATAATCCATCAAAATTTTCCATATTCATGATAACACCCAACTTATAAAAGCAAGCAGACGTTTTCAGCCATTGTCTCTAAATCCCCAATTTGATAAAGCAACCTCAGCATCTATATCCTTTATATCAGGGTCTTGAAGTGATATCCTGACATCCGTCGCGATGTCTTCGAATACTTGCGTAGTGGTCTTCTTTGATTTCTCAAATAATCTCTTATTTATTTCCCTCCAGATGTGCCAAACAATGGCACTTAAGGCGTTTCTAGCAAGCTGGCCCGTAGCGTTATTTCCCCTAAATTTGATAAGGAATAGCTCTCCCACAGCCTGAAGATCAGATGGCCAATTCGTTGAAATACCAAGTTTCAATAACATTCGACAGAGGAGGTATTTTGAGAAGTTGCAACCGAAAAAAAGGTGGCCGACAGTTTCATTCGCTGCATTTTCACAAAGCTCACACTGTCCATTAGTATTAACTCCCCACCGGTTAAAAAATTCCTTTGTAAGTAGCCTCCCCTTAAACGCATGCAACAGCATCAGTGACAACTTCAGTATTTGATTAGTATACCAAATTAATTTGTAGAAGGGAAAATCTCACCTCGATTTCTTGTTCCTTCACACGCTTCTTTAAAACGAAACTTAGGTCCGGGTACCCAACTCCATGAATCCGCGCCTTGCGTGATAGAACAGCCTTGAAGAAGCGGTCTTAAGCTTTGCATGGTCGAATCAAGTTCCCAGTCATTTCCATTCCAATAATCTCCTACATATTTCGAGCTGGGCCCCCAATGGTATAGCTTGCAAGTTTTTAAGTGGCCTGCAGGGCAACCAGTTGTCATGCCAGAAAAGAGTGGATCTACCATTCCTCACCTTCTTTTTAATAAGCTTATGTGATATGCTTCTGCAGTGAAGCATAAACTTCCACGTTCCCGAATGCAAGATAGTTCCATTAGAAGCATAGAAGTTATCTGTATTACCATATTTCCTCCTAATATAGATGGCCCATAGGCTCCCTGATGATAGGAATCTCCATGTGAGACGGACCCCCGATGCCAAGTTGATGTCCGAAAGAAGCCTGAGACCTACCCCCCCTTCTTTCTTAGGAGTACACAAGTCCTTCCATGCCCAGGAGCGAGTAGAGCCCCATATAAATCTCATGCAAGCAGATGTAATAGTACGCAAAATAGCAATAGGGATACGGAAAGCTTGCATCCAGAAAGAAATCATTCCGTAAATAATTGTTTTAACTAGCTCAATTCTGCCAGAGATAGACAGAGAAGTAGAAGATCAGCCCATAAGTCTCTTTTTGCATTTGTATATGAATCTACTATACATAGGAGTCTTGGGATATTTGGATGAGAGGGGTAGGCCCAGATAGGTAGTTATAGTAGATGCAAATTTAATGCCCAACTGATCTGCCAGTAACGAAGGGTTATTGGTACCCTTACTAAAAAATACCTGCACTCTTCTCCCAATTCACCTGGAGGCCCGTTAAATTATAGAATTCTTCAAGTAAAGATTTAAGCCCATTGAAAGAATGACCATTGGCACGGCAAAAGACGAGCAAGTCATCAATAAATAATAAGTGAGAAATATGACCTGATCTCCGCATAGGGTGGATGGTGCGAGTGGTGATAGCCTTGGTCATCAAAAGAGAGAAAGTTTCCATAATAATCACAAACAGATATGGGAAGAGGGGATCCCCTTGACGAATTCCTCTGTTGCTGCCAAAATAACCCACAGGAGATCTGTTGACCATAACAGAGAAAGAAGGTGTAGAGATGCATTCCTTGATCCAATTGATGAAGTTCTGCTTGAAACCCAGCTGGTGTAGAAGATAATAAATAAACTCTCTATTCACGTTATCAAAAGCTTTCCGAAGATCCAATTTTAAGCAAGCCCGAGCCCCCATAGGGTTGCTGAAATCCCTTATTTATTCATGGGCTAGTAAAGTGCAATCAGATAGAAGCCGTCCGTTCAAAAAAGCTGCCTGATTAGGGGAGATGAGATCATGGATTACCTCTTTTAATCTGTTGCATAATACTTTGCTAATAATTTTGTAAATCACGTTGCAGCATGCAATAGGCCTGTAATCCCCCGGACTAGTTGCATTGGTATTCTTTGGCACAAGTGTGAGGAAAGTGTGATTTACCTGAGGGAGTAAAACACCAGATTTGAAGAAGGAAAGAACCCCAGATGTAACGTCATTACCTATCAGATGCCAGTTGTGTTGATAGAAGAAGCCATTGAAACCGTCAGGCCCTAAAGCTTTATCAGCCCCTATTTGAAAAACAACATCTTTAATCTCCTTGACAGATACCCGTCTATCAAACCAAGTGGCAGCCTCAGTGGTCAATTTACGCCTAGGGACCAGCCTTGGGAAGACCCTCCAATAATGCGTCTGGTTATTTAATTCCATATAGTATTGTGGTGCTGCAATTTTGAGCTCCTCATAAGAATTATTCTTTCTACCATTTGATTCTATCAGATGGCCCAAATTATTATGCACCTGTCTCGCCTTCATACAATTATAAAAGAACTTTGTGTTCCTATCCCCCAAATACAACCAGTCTTGTCGACTCTTCTGGCGCATCATTTCTTCTTCAATTCCCAGAAGCTTGGATAATTCAGAGGTAATTTTATGCTCTTGTAACTGGAGATCAATATCCGAATGAATGTTGGGGTGTTATTAATAGTTGTTAGTATATGTGTTAGTATAAAACGAGATACATATAAACAGTATCTTTTAAAGTTAAATTAAATATTATTTCATTAAGATTGTTAGATTGATGTCACGAATCTAAATGACGCAGATAAAACGGGCCTTGCGCTACGATCACTTGGACACCCAAACTCACCTCGAGGCAAGTATTTTATCGTAAATGAATTGAAAATTGAACTGTTCAAACTTAGTACTAAAATCTTATTTTAACGTGCTTGTCGACTTTAGTTGTCTTTTAATTTAAATGTACATGTTATATTAATGTTGATCATTTAGAACAATTCACTACATGCCTGCTATTAAATTGAACTACATTTACTACCTGCATGCTATCAAGTTAAACTAATTTGGAAAGAGGGTACATTATAACTCGAAAACATATACGTAAAACCATCGAATACAGATGGGATGAAACCTTCAAATACAGATGGGATGGAACATAGTCGGTGACTAGACAGACACTTTGGGTGGGGTTGGTTCAAGTAGTAGAGTCCGTAAATGTGACTTGAACATCTTACGACTACCTCCATACCACACTAATGGAGGCAAGCATCTTGGCCATCTTCTAGGTTAGAAATGGCAAGAAGCGTCACGGTAAACCCCAATGATAGGGTGTATCGAGAACATTTACCTACTCAGACATGGACTTATCATGAGCACAAACAATTAAATACTCAATATACAACTGCTTTACTTTTGAACTGCAAATTCATACATGCTCATACCTTACTTTCTGCCCTTATTATTCATAAATGTGTACTAACGCTCTTTTGTCCTTTTCTAAGTTATTCCTCATTTCATTATTTTAAATATCTTACCGAGCTTATCGCTGACATATATTTCAATGTATTTATGTAATATATGTTAGGTTCAGAGACAGACTACATCGAGGACCCACCCTGCCTTTGAGGATCCTATCTTAGAGGTGAACCCCGCTGATCAGAGCTACAAGGACGTTGAGATCCTCCCTACGAAAGGCTAGAGCGGGCTATATCTATTTTCAGTTTTCTTATTTAACTTGTTGTTTTCAGGTGTGTTTAATTTTATCAGATTATACGGCCATGCTAGGCCTTGATTGCTTTGTGTACTTTGTTTAAAAACGCTGGTGTTAAAAATGTAATGACTATTTATGCTGCTTCTGAGAAATTCGCGTGCAGGGACCTGCTTTGCTATTTAACGCTTATCGTGCTTAAGTCAAAGAAGAAAGAAAAAAAGTACATCTTCTTTGCTTTAAGCACATGCGGACCCGCTTGCGTCCTCGCTTCCAAGTATAATGGGAAGCAAGCGTAACAAGCTGATTGAAGAACTGATATGGCCATGCAGCAACATAGCACGGCCGTGCATATTTTGCGAAACAAAGAAACCCTAGGCTGCTTGGTGGCGAACGATCGTGTAACTTGGCGACACAGCCGTGTGCCCCGTTAATTTTTGGTTTCGAACTCGATTTGCTGCCAGTTATGGGGGAGTACAAATAGGATTTCTGTAATTGTTTTGGGGAGGTACTTTTCCATGGATTTTGTACCTCTCTTGGACGGCTATCCCCTGTAAATATTTTAAGATTTTTATTGTTTTTCTTTGGAATGCAATTTTAGAGTTTTCAGTTTTTAGTATCTTTGTTTTTCTCAATTCTCTCTATTATTTTTGTGATGCATCTTTATAGGAATTTTCTAGTTGCTGTTCTTATGATAAGTGAATAGTTCTTTTATCTAGGGTGTAGTTAAACCCTAATATATGTTATTTGTATGAGTTGATCGTCCCAAAAATCGGTCTAATGGATTATTGCTAGGGTATAGTTCTGGATGTATGCTTACATCAATTCAATCATTAGATTGCTACACAAACCTAATCACCGATGAGAAAATGGGGTTTTGGTTTGATGCCTCTAATGGTGGGTTGATTTTCTGATAATAAGGTTATGATGAGACATTGTGGATAGGCTATTAGAGCACCTAAAATTGGGGCTACCGACGAGACATCGGAGTCCCGATTGAGATCCAAACTATGCTCCAATTTCTCGCTCATGGCTAGATAATGGGAGAACAAGGATTAAGATTAAACCCTATCGATAGCTTTACTCCAATAGATCGAGAAGTTAAATCACCCTATGTTTAACCTGCATTAGCAAGGATACCAAGCCATAGTCCTTTACATATTTGATACATTTTTAGTACATTCTCATTCTCTTGACAATCCCGCATAGCTAATTAAAATCCCAAATTAATCAGTGCTCAACCACTGCCTCCCTGTGTTCGACCCGTTTGCTACGACACCTGTAAGCTTGCGGTAAATTATAACTTCCCTAATAAGTTTTTGGCTCCATTGTTGGAGAGGCAATCGGCTTGACATTGATCTAATTTTAGATTTATTAGTATATGCTTTCTTTTTCTTTATCTATTTTCATCATGCTACTGACGATTTTCCCCGGGTCTCTCTCTCCCCCCTTTATATAAGCAGGCGAAGCCAGAATTCTGATCCTAGGATCACCACGAGTGCAAGGATATTGGACACTAGGAGATGTGAGAAGGTAGAACGAGAAAGATTGACGGATTATATTGATGCTGTCTCAACCAGACTCTTCAGATGGACACTCGAGCGAATATATCAGGTTATGGAGATTATTATATGCAGGGGCAGTCATACAATGAGTACCAATTCAATGCCCCGTAGATGCAAGATCTAGACATGGCACAACCTAGTCCCATGTATGACAACCAATGGAGTGGCGGCAAGCAACTCAGCATCAGATAGAGAATTTTGCCTAATTTGATGGGAAGGCCTACTATCAGACTTGGGGGATATTCGGTAATTTAGTGCTTAGGTACCCAGACCACGATTTCCTCCAAGACCATTTGCTCCAGATTTTCTACACAGTGTTACAGCCTCACACGTGAGACTTTGTGCAGGACATGAGCAATGGGGATTCTTTTCCTATACAATTAAGGACAAATGGTGGTACTTACAGAACCTAACAGTAAATGAGTAGAATGAGCTAACCCCATCACAAGAATCCAATCTTGAGGCTCTCATGGAGAGCTTCATGGTTGCTAACAACCCTGTAGGTTATCATTGATTTCTGGAGATGTAACCCAGTAGAAGGTAGACACCACGACTCAGCCGTAGGACACACTCCAGCGGCTCACTTAGCATGTGCAGGGTGCAATCCATCAGCTCGTGAAATTCCAACAGGTTCGAAGCCAACTTGAAGAGCCATCTATGGGCTCCTACCATTTTGACCTCGTGGAAGTCCAAGGAGAGCAGGGTAACATGGTGCATTGGATCCAAGTGAAGGAGGCAACACATTCATATTTCGATGCACAGGATGACATGGGTGATAGGGTACGTGTTGGTGTCGATCAAAACACAATGCATTCCTACATTAGCAATGGCTAGACGGAGATGAGCAAGAGGGAGAGCGACATCAGCGATATCGAGGAGCCCGAGTCTTGCTTCCCGTCTGAGTCATTCCATTATTTTGAGGTGCTTGAGTATTTTAGGAAGACTGATTATGGCTTCCACCTCGATGGCAATGAAGAAGACGTGGGCGATGACGAGAGCACGCAAATTATTATGGTGCCCAAGCCTCACATTCCTACCGATTCCGTTCATCAACATTCATTATCCTCACCGCAGGATACACTCCAAGCCACCATCCATGATGATCTCCATGAAGAATCACATGACACGAAGGAGACTGCAGAGCCATTCTACTGTGATGATAGGGATGATGTGAGTAATGACAGCTTTCAAACTATCTACTTTGAGCCCAAACTAACCCCTCCACCAGATTCCTCTCTGCACCTACTCCCACCTCCTCCAGAGCCCATCGATCCACTACAGGGAAGTCTTCATCCATGTATTACCGTTATTGCCGAATTATGTTTTATAACTCCTCATCACTTAGATTCGGATAGTCATCCTAAATCATTTAATTCCCTTATTAATTTTGATGACTCTTTGTGGCAAGCCCATTTAGATGGGCAAATACGTCCAATGTATATTGATATGTTGCATCTCCTGCAGATCACAGGTTCGCCTATGAAGGAGATGTGCTGATCATGTCGCTTGGCCACGAAGCCGCTAACTTGGGGAAGACGCTCGCTGAGGAGTGCAAGGAACTATTCGAGTAGCTTCCCCCACAATTAAAGATCATTGATCCACCATTTGAAGACTAAAGGCGTCAAGCTCACAACATAAAACGAGCACTTCTTGGGAGGCAACCCAAGTTTTTAGCTTAAATTTTCAGTTAGTTTGTTTTCGTTTTTATCAAAAATAGAAATAATGGAGAGTCGCCACAATCCGAAAAAGATTCAAGCTATTTTTAGTGCAGGAATCTGTGCACGGCCGTGCAATGACATGCACTGTCGTGCTAATTCAGAAGAAAAAGACCCCAGAAAAGCTACAACAACATGGCCATGCAATGCATTTGCATGGCCATGCCAATGGGAAAGGCAAACTTACGCAAATTAGACACGATCATGGTACATATAGCATGTCTGTGTCATTATGTACAGCTCAGGAGAGAAAATTCAGCTGTATGTGAGATTTTTGAAGATTTAGTAACACGGTCGTGTGGCCCATCCACATAACCGTGTAAGGCCAACCCAACAAAATCAAGGTTCTAGAAATTTTTGTCTCGCCAGTTACACGGTCGTGTGACTTTTCACACGACCGTGTGACTCATTTACCCTGCCAAGTTAAAACCCCTCTGATCGACACGACCATGTCGACCTCCCATCACACGGTCATGCTGATCAAATGGCCCATAATGCGCAAACGTGATACGACCGTGCGAGATCACGCATGGCCGTTCGACTAAAGGAAGGATTTTTCTCAGTAACAGTACAAATCGACACGACTGTGCTACAATCGTGCATGGCCATGCACCCCAAGTTGACAATTTTTTAAAAATCAGCCCGCCCAACCACACGTTCTTTCTCCCCTCCTCTCCTGCATCTAACCCTACCCCACTAATTCCTCTCCTCACGAAACTCGCCAAATCCCTCATCCTCTCTCAAAATCTTGTCCCACATCCAATTTTTCTCCTCACACATCCCAAAATTCCTCCTCCACCCAAACTATAACCTCCAATTTGCCCTCTACCGCTCTTGGGGAAAAAAATTTCAACGTCCAAGCTTGGGGGTGTGCCACAAGGAGGAGATCGATCACTCAATTTGGTATACTCCCTCCTTGATATCCCGATTTAATTTTGCTTTTAAATTTCTGAAAATTAATGTGGAGATTTTTTGTTGTTGCTCATGTTGCATCAAGTTTCTTGCCATATCTGTGTGTTGTTTAACCATTCGCATCATATCACACGCATGCACTCATGGCACCAAAGTGCCCAGTTGGAAAACCTACAGCTTCCTCTTCACGGCAACATCCTCGAAGGACGGTTGAGGCCGAAGCCCCTTCCGCCGTACCACCACCCATCCTAGAGATGCTGGGGAGCACATTCTCTGACGTGACCCATCGCCAAACCTATGCTAACCTTTGTCTTCGCTCGATCTCGGTGTCAAAATTCGCTGATATCGGCACTCTTCAGTCCATTTGGGTACTCGAATGTGTCGAAACTTTATTTGCCAATATTGGGTGGACCGCATTCCTACACTCACACGCCGAAACATATCGGCATCTCACACTCGAGTTTCTAAGCTCGGTCTATAGACCCCTCATAGGCATATCCTTCCGATTGATGAATGTGGATCGTGAGCTCACATTTGACCAAATAGATCCGATTTTTGGGTGGCCAATTCATGGCGCAATAGGCCTAGACGACGAAGTTCCCTTGGAATTTAAGGAATGCGACATTTGGCGTGCCATCACGGGGTCCCACACTTACGATCCACAGGGTGCCAAGGCATCCTCCATTATGCATCCATGCTTGAGGCTAGTGCATAAGATAATAGCTTGCACCATATTTAGCTGATGGGAAGCTAGCACCGTCCCCCGTTCCACCATATTCATCCTATGTGCTATGACCCAACCCTGTGAGAGAGCATTGTCATTGAACACTTCGCAATGGCTCATCTCCAAGCTGGAGAAATGCCTTATTACCCTCATTGCCACATACGAGCCGTTCGACATTGAGATATCACCGCTCATGGCAAGGCTGATGGCCCAACATCCCTGAACTTCAGTTTCCTCTTTAGAATGTCTATGATACGAGCCAGTATGAACCGCATTTACACTTGGCTACACGGGCCATACCACACCGAGTATTTACTCCTCCCCAATTCCGAGTTGACCCAAGTTAGCGAGAACACCACTTGTGGAGTGCGGTGATCGATGCCCGGTGCTTCCTCATACGGTGCCCGATGCTTCCTCAGAGGGTAGAGACTGATCAACTCAGGCGACTATTGTAGAGTGCAGATATGGATTGACTTCGGGTACTTCGGGAGACACATGCTTCGCATCAGTTCAGTAGATTATGGAGCCAAAAATCACAGTGTCAACCTCAAAGAGAGAGATCGCCAAAAGTAGGGTGCCGAGGATGGTGCAGTTCTTCGAGCTTAAGAGGTGTTTGAGCTCGAAAAATCTCTTGGAGCGTTGATGTGCGAAAGGACGCAGTTCCAAATGACATGTTGATGTTTCCATGATCAAATAGCGATGTTTGGAATCTGGGTAGAGCCGTGTAGAGCCTGGAGATGACATGGTTTGATAAAGTTTTTAAGCAGTGTAGATTGTTGAAAAAATGCTTCAAAACTTGTTTCTGGTCTTGGGATGACCGTGCAAAGCTTTGGCACGGCTGTTATTTCAAACAGTGGCTATGGCTGTTCAGGAAATGGCACAGCCATGCCAAGCTTGACATGGCCTAGCCATGTCAACAAAACCTGCACAGTTTACTGCGCAGGCTCTGGCACGGCCGTGCCAGATTTGGCACGGCTACGCCGACTGCAGACGGGTCAGAAATCGTTTTTTTAGTTAGGTTTTGATCTAAAACCTAATCTAATCGGACGGCTGAGATTTCAAATGACCATATATGCTATTTAAACCCTTCCTAGTGCTTATTTTTGGTTAAGCTAAGAGAAGAAAAATAGAAGAGTCGTCACCAAGTTTTCTTCTTTCTTGCGCGTCTTTGGAGTTTGGTGAGCGACTTCCATTGAGTTCTTTTGAATTCTTTTGTAATCTTCCTCTTTTGGATCTCTTTCGAGTTGAGAGATTGTTTTGGTGATAGATTTGGGGTTTATTCTCTTTTGGTGAGATTTGAGATCTCATTTGATTTTGGTGAGAAGAGTTGAAACTCCAAGTTAAGAGTTGGTGCTTTCTTTTGTTGAAAAAGATTGAAGAAGCCGGGTGTACTTACTCTGATCATATTAGTGTGAGCAATTATCGGAAAGCTGGACGTAAGTGCCGTTAGCAGACCGAACCAGTGTAAACTCTGTGTCGCTTGATTTGTTGCTTTTCTTCTTTTGTTACTTTTTATCTTGCTTGCTTGGTTGGATTTGTGCTATTGTAAATCATCACCATAGATCACAGCATAATGATTGTTGGGTAGCTATTCGCCGGGATTTTCCACTGCGCGACGAGTGACATCGTCAAACCCCAACACTTTCGATATGCCTTTTCAGACAAATAAAGTCACACCACACATGACAAATCATATCACACCCACCATCAAAGTGTGATAACACATGTAGCCGATGGCAATATATGAAAGCTCCATCTTAAGTTGAAACAACCACATGCCAATATAGTTTTGAAGTTAACATCAAAGTGCGAAGACTCACCTAAAGCCCACACAGTCAAGCGTGCTAATAGAGTCCCATAGCAATCAAATATGCATCCTTAACAAAGCCCAATCGAACGACAATACCAAGAATATCCAAGAAGTCTAGTTACAGCTAAAGCTAAACCTACAGTAAATGCAATCTTAAATGTTTTAGTTAGTTTCTTCTTGTAATAGCTTAGATTTATTTAATAGAAGTTTTCTCTTTTGTTATTGTCATTGTGTATTTGCTATCTATTGTGCTTAAAATTTAACCCATGGATTTTCTCACTTATCCTATGGTTAAAATAGCTTCTATTGTACTGGATAGTGAGTAGATTTCATCTAGGGCAATAGGTTGACCCTCATTGGATTAAGGCCATGGGTTGGATGTACTTTTGATTAATTGATGGGTTAATTGAGGAATTTGGGTATATTGGGATTCCAATTATCGTCATAGATTCGACCCCCTCCTTTTTGGACGATCGGATTGGCCGCCGGTGAGAGTTGGAACCAATCTAGGGTTTCGATCCCTACAAGGATCCATATTATCGGTGTGACTGACAAGGGTCGTGCACCGATTAAAGCCCTCCTAATATAGATCTAATCCCCGAACGCCACTGTGGTCGGGAGGAAGATTGGAGATATTCGTCAAGCGTAATGTGCCTGATGTATACCGATGTATCAACGAGAGTCGGTGTTGGTATGGTTAGGATAGGTCTACCATTGCATCGCGAGAGCGGTGGTAGGAGTCAACATAAGGGAATACCCTATCATGCACTACGAGAGTGGAGGGTAGGTGAATGCCATTAGGTTAGACGACCTCTCCCGAGTCCCAATGAACCCAACAATCTGTCATCTATTAATCCAACATTAACACTAGTTCAATGGCGGGGATACCATAAGCCCTAGAACTTTTATCCCTTGACTTCGGACTTTATTTCTTTCTTTGACTACCATTCGATAGCGTAGCTTTTGAACAAGGAAGAAAAATAGGTGCTCAACGAAAGCCTCCATGTATTCGACCCGTTAGGGCCACAACCGATACCGTGCGCTTGCGGTATAAATTTTATTAGCTCCACGAGAGCGGACAAGCTTTTTGGCGCCGTTGCCGGGAGGCACAGTTTGATATCGATTATAGTCTTTGTTGATAGACTACTTATTCTTTTTGTTTTTGTTCATTTTTCTTTGTTATTGATTCTTGGTGCTCTTAACGTTTTTCTAGCCATTTCCTTATATTTTTTAGTCATTTTCTAATAATTTCATTCTTTCTTTTTTTTCTCTTCAATCTTTTCTTTCCAATTTCCTCTCTTTCTTATAACAACAACAGACAGCAAAGCCCATGGCCACTATTATTTTCTTTTTTCTTTCATTTAAAGCCTGAAGACCAAGAAAACCAGCCCCTCCTTCCTTTTGTTAAAGTCCAATCCCAACAACCCATCAAACATTCACAAACCGAAGGCCCGGGGCTTTCTTTTGTGCTAGCTGCTCTTTTTCCCTGAGTGAAACAAAGCAGCGCCTCCTCTCTTCCTTTATTTCCAAACCTTAACCATAAATGAGCTCGAGACCCATCCACTCACGCATGTAACCGTCCACGCTGCGCATTCCCCGCTGGCTACCAGCTCTGACGTCATCCCCCAAGTATTTAATATAAAGGGTTTTTTGCATAGCTGTCCCTTATATCTTGCATATTTTGATATACATCTCTTAAATATGGGTATTTTCTCTCAGTTCCCTTAAATTTTAAACTCTTAACCTTAATAGTCACTCTCTCGCTAACGTTCTGTTAAAATCTAACGGAATGGGAATATTCTGTTAGGTTAGGGTTAATTTTCATTGGGGGGGTCTGGGTTTCCTTGGTGGAGGATGCGCATCTACCTCCCCCTCGTCTGAGGGGGAGGGGGGGGAGGAGGTGCCTCCGCCTCCGCCTCCCCCTGGGTTTTTTTTTTGGGGGGGGGGGGGGGGGGGCGCCGCCTCCATTGGGTTTTTAGCCGGAGAAGGAGGCGCCTCCTCCTCCCCGACGTTTTCCCAGGGGTGGGTGGGGGTGGTTAATGGTTAATTAGGGGGGTTAACACTTAATTAAAGTTAATTTCTTAATTAATTAACTATAATCATTATTTAATTGTTAATTAATTTATTTTCAGTTAACTTTTTAACAGAAAACAGGATGGTTGGACTATTAAGGTAACGTTTAATATTTGAGGGACCTAAGAGCAATTACGAATTTTTAAGGGCTGGATATCAAAATATGCAAGATTTAAAGGATGGATATACGAAAAACCCTAATATAAATTGTTGAAATGAAATCTAAGGTCTACTTGCATACTGCTCATGATTGTTTGCAAACCATGAAATGCATGCATTACTAATC
>JAULAV010003850.1:0-36825 GCA_030789695.1 Scilla litardierei
GTGCCCCACCGCTCCAGCCCAAGCGGGCCCGCTCGCGTCCTCGCTCCTAAGTATAATGGGAAGCGGGGCGTGACAAGATGTGATACATAGGCCGGTGTACTACACAAGCCAAATCCCGAGGGATGCGAAGGGGCGGTAAAGTCCCATGGAGAAGCTCGCATATGCCCTCGTGCTCTCGGCACGGAGACTCCGCCCCTACTTCCAAGCCCACATGATCCTGGTCCTAACAACTCCTAACTCGAGCAGCATCTCAAAAGGTTCGATCGGATGGGGAGGATGCTGAATTGGAGGGTGGAGCTGAGCAAGTTTGACCTTCGATACAAGCCGTGGACAGCCATCAAGGGACAAGCACTGGCGAACTTCATCGCCCAATGCACCGAGAAAGGAGGAACACCCCCGAGGAGACAGGCCCGGACACGGTAAAACCTCAACCTTTGTCTTTCCTTTCGACTAACGTCGTTCTTATCGATCGTCTAAGGGACAAGGAGGCATGGGTATTTCACGTAGACAGATCGGTGACCTGGGCGGGAAGCGGGGCCGGCATCGTTATCCGATCTCCCGAAGGGAACATCGTCGAGTATGCGCTCCGATTCGAGTTTCCAGCCACCACCAACGTGGCCGAGTATGAGGCCGCCATTAATGGCCTGAGACTAGCACTGGTGCTCGGCATGGACTTCGTACGTCTCCTTAGCGAATCCAAACTCATTATCAACCAGCTACATGGAGATTATGAGGTCCGAGAGGAGACGATGTAGCACTACCTGACCTCGACCAAGACCGAGCTGTCCAGGTTCAAACATGCCGAGACCCTCCACCTGCCTCGATAGAAGAACGCCTGCGCGGACGCCCTATCGAAGCTGGAATCTTCCTCTCCTAGGTAGTTGGGTCGTGCCATCTACGTTGAGAACCTCCGAACCCCCAGTACAGAGGCAAAAGAGTTGATGGCCATTGATGTGGAGCCCACTTGGATGGATCCGATCATTCGGTACCTCTCCAATGGAGAAGTCCCGACAAATCTGGATGAGCATCGAGCGCTGGAACGAAAGGCTCTTCGCTACGTGCTCCATAAGGGAGTGCTATACAGGAGGCGCTGGATGAAAACGGATGTCCTTCCCTACCTTAAGTGCCTTGGGCCGCAGGAGGTTGACTACGTCGTCCAGGAGATCCACGAGGGGATCTGCGGAAATCACCATGGAGGCAAGACGGTCGCCCTAAAAATCTTGAGGCAAGGATACTACTGGCAGACCTTGGCCAACTACGCGACCGAGTACGTCCAGAGGTGTCCGGAATGTCAGAGGTTTGCCAAGCTCGGCTCATCTCCCCCGACGAAGCTCGTTCCGATAATCAGCCCCATCCCTTTTGCTAAGTGGGGGCTGGACATCCTCGGCCCCTTCACCTCCAGGAAAGGGCATAGGAGGTACTTGTTATGGCAGTGGACACCAAGTGGATTGAGGCCGAACCACTGGCCTCTATAACCTGGAAGAAGTCGAAGAACTTCGTATGGAACTTCATCATCTCCATATTCGAAATCCCATGGTCCATCTTCACAGACAACGGGAAGCAGTTCGATTCCGCAGGGTTCAAAGATGGATTGGAAGATCAAACTCTTGTTCGCCTCCGTGGCACATCCTCAGACTAATGGGACGGCTGAAGCCACCAACAAATGCATCATCGAGCCACTCCGCAAGAAAGTGACAGAGGCAGAGGGGAAATAGCCAGAGGAACTTCTCGGGATACTCTGGTCATACCCGACAACCCACAAGCAGGCCACGGGTGAAACCCCCTTCATGCTCGCTTATGGTGCCGAAGCGATGGTGCCCATTGAAGTGGGCGAGGAGTCCCTCTGTCTCAAACATTTTGACAAGGAGAAAAACTCGAAGGGCTTGGAGCTCAGTTTGGAGCTCGTGGACGAACGACGAGATCAGACCATGGCCTCGATCGTCCGACAAAAACAAAAGGTGGCTCGCTACTACAACTTCCTGGTCAGAGGAAGAAGCCTCCACCAAGGGGATCTGGTCCTCAGGAAGGCAATCTTCAGCCCAGAAGTCGCCCGCAAAGGGAAGCTAGCTGCCAAATGGGAAGGGCCCTATAAGGTCACTGAGATCCTCGGCCCTGCGACTTACCGTCTTGCCACCCTAGGAGGGAAGGCCCTGACTCACACCTGGAACATAGAGCACCTACGCAAATACTATCAGTGAGTGTGTATAGTGTTTTCCCCCTCCCCCCATCTAAGCAAATGTATTGAAAAAGGAAAGCGACCGTGAATAAAGAGCTCTTTCAACCTTTATTCGCTCTACGAGCCCAACTGGGGGCAAGCCCCACTAGTTAAGCATTGTGATGACCGACCGTAAGGCTGGGGGCAACTCCTCCAGCAGGTCGGTCACGCATCCGACCATAAGGCTGGGGGCAACTCCAACAGCAGGCTGACCACCGGACTGACCGTAAGGCTGGGGCAGCTCCCCCAGCAAGCCAGTCCATCGATCAGTCGTAAGACTGGGGATAGCTGTAGGATCCTGTCCAAAACAAAGTTAGGATCGATAATTAAAGTGGAGACTTACGCTTGCGTATGCGGAACGATAGTCTCGGAACTTTGCCTTCGGATTCGCCACGACGGATCGAGTCTTCTCACGAACGGAGTAAGGCTACTAATCCACAATCTAAATCTCTATTTTAGATTAAGAACTTGGAAGGAGGGAGAGGAAATATTTCTGCAGAGCTTCGCTATGAAGAAGATGCATGCATGAATTTCATGCAAATGTATTAGGAAAATGGCTACCCTTGGGTCTTATTTATAGCCCCCAAGGTAGTTATTTTAGGGTAAGTTGTTCCTTTGGAACAACTTAATTAAGGTGTACCATGATGCATGGCACATTATAAGCTTAAGTTGTACCATATGCATGGTACAACATAAGCTTAAGATATTCCCCCTTTATTAGCCATATGTCGCATGCACTTATGCATATATAATGCGACTTTCCCGCTCATACAGAGATCCTCTCCGCAAGGGAACAGATTCCCTTTGCACATGACTTCGTGTGCGCGACGTTCGAGGTCCGTATTCCCTCGTACATCCCCCACAAGGGTGTACAAACTTCTTCCATATCCAACATCTCCCACTCACACTTGAGGGGATTGTAAGAGAACGTCTTTCCCTTAGTTCTTTCATCTATCATACCGAGAAATAGACCGTGTGACCGTCATGCGCGTAGAGTCTGTTGTTGTGCACTTGTTAGAGATACACAACGACCTCGAAGGTGCAAAGTTGAGTAGTTCAACGCATGCTTTACCCTAGATTATTTCTTCACATTTCTTATACTTTATATTCAACAATTGAATCCCATCTGGATTACAATTGGCTGGCCAGCTTTGAATCATTAAAGTCCAAATGTGAATATGAAATCAATCTTCCTCTTCTTGTGAACCTTCTGATCTTGACTTGATTCGCTTTTCTAACGTGCCCCGCCGAGCCGAATTACCATAGCCCATTAGTAACACGCTAAGATAGCAATCATCTCGTCAAATCTAAAGGAACCAATTGGAGTCCTTGAGGGTAAGTGTTAAGACCCGTATGGCCTTTGAGTCTCACATAATAGCAAACACTATTGCTACTAACTCAGTGGTCGAAATGCATACGTGGTATGAACACGTATTACAACATCACTCCTTTCCCAGGGAGAGTATGTCTTAATGATGTTGTACGGATGAAAAGATCAGACACCACAGTGCCTATCTTTTTTGAGTCCCCATACTACTCGTGAAATACTCACGGACTCTCATCCTGCATAAGACAGATAGGATTCAAAAAATCCAATGAGATCTTTATATCCTTGTGATACAGATCTCAGATCTTTTGTAAGCATCCGTATGATGCAGATCTTTTATTCGACTATCTTGTTTAAGTCATGACTCTAAATCATTTGTCTAATGATTTTGACTTTAAACTAGTCTCATCTCTATCTTATCCATCTGATAAGATAAGGCGGTTGCTCATGTGAGAGAGCCAACCTTAATCTGTCCGACATACACACAAAAATAGCTGAGACTTAAACACAAATGTATATAAAATCATTTGTAAGAAACTTGTATGCAAATTAAATTTTGATCTTCTATAGACATGGGAAATATTACATGATACAGCTCAGCACCTACGCATTCCCATAGATGATAAGTGTTTGAAAAACACATCTCTGGGGATCGCCTTAGTAAGGGGATCCGCTATCATCTCATGCGTGGATATGTATCCTATGTCTACTTCCTTCCGTTTATCATAATCCTTCGCAAACTTGAATCGAATGTCAATGTGTTTGGTCTTACAATGAAATTTAGGATCTTTGACATAGGCAATCGAAGCTTGACTATCACTGTATATAGGAACAGTGCTCGAGTCAGAGGCATTCGTCAGCCTGTCTAAGAATTTCCTAAGCCAAACAGCTTCTTGGACCGCCATGCTGAATGCTACGAACTCGGCTTCCATGGTTGATAGAGCGATGCAGGTTTGTTTCTTGCTGCTCCAGGATATTGCACCATTCCCGAGTAAGAAAACAAAGCCTGAGGTAGATCTTCGCTCGTCGAGATCACCCGCCCAATCAGCATCGGTATAGCCTTCGAGTCTCAAGGTATTGCCTTGATAGCATAACGCATAGTCCGCAGTCCCTTTGAGGTATCTTAATATCCTCTTCACCGCTTTCCAGTGTGCCTGCCCTGGGTTGGATTGGTAACGGCTTACCATACCAACAGCATAGCAAATGTCGGGTCTAGTACACATCATGGCGTACATCAGACTCCCGACAGCACTGGAGTATGGAACTTTTTCCATAGCTTTCTTTTCTTTTGGATCTTTGGGACACATCTCCAAACATAGACCCTCGCCTTTGCTTATTGGAGTATCAATTGGCTTGCAGTCCTGCATATTAAACCGTTCTAAAACTTTCTTTATATACGTCTCTTGAGAGAGAGAAAGAAGTTTCTTGGAACGATTCCTTGAGATCTTAACCCCAAGGATATATGCAGCTTCACCCATGTCTTTCATCTCAAAGACGGATGAAAGCCAAGCTTTGATATCCAATATAAGTCGCTTATCATTTCCGGCTATAAGTATGTCATCTACATAAAGAGACATAATTATATACTTGTTTTTAATCCTCTTAATATATACGCAATTGTCTTCGTCGAGCATGGAGAATCCATACGACAAAACAACTTCTTGAAAGCGCATATACCACTGCCTTGAGGATTGTTTAAGACCATATATGGATTTACGAAGTTTACAAACCTTATGTTTGTTTTCTTCTTGTACGAACCCGTTTGGTTGTTCCATGTAGATCTCCTCATCTAGTTATCCGTTAAGAAAGGCAGTCTTTACATCCATCTGATGTAATTCGAGGTCCAAACAAGCCACCATTGCCAGAATTAAGCGAATCGAGGTAAAACGCACGACAGGAGAGAAAGTCTCTTCGTAGTCTATTCCTTCCTGTTGCGTGAAACCTTTCGCAACAAGGCGAGCTTTATATTTCTCGATGGAGCCATCAGCCTTATGCTTGATTTTGAGAACCCACTTGTTCCCAATGGCTCTACGTCCCTTAGGTAAATCAACCAAGTCCCAGACTTGGTTTGTTTTCATGGATTGAAGTTCTTCTTCCATTGCCTCTATCCATTTATCTTTAGCAGGGCATGTGACGGCCTGTTTGAAGTTTGCAGGTTCGTCATCATCTTGTAGTAATGTCATGAATGTTTGAGGAAATTCATCCTCAAATCTCAGAGGTGTTAGCCTCGTTCGATTACTACGTCTTGTTTGAGTTTGATCACTCCCACTTGGAATGACATCACTCCCACTTGGAATAACATCACTCCCACTCGGATTAGGATTGGTATCGTTCGTATCATCCATTGGTGAAGTTTGAAACGTATTTTCTTCTTCACCAAGGATTCTCCCACTCGAACGTTCCGATCCTTCTTGATCCCAAGTCTCAAACAAGGATAAGTCTTGACTTATCTCACCCTGTCTTGGAAACTCTTTTTCCAAGAAGACAACATCCCTCGATTCGAATTCTATTAGACCCCCATTGTCCTCTTGACCGACGAAAACATATCCTTTGGAGTTTTCAGCGTATCGGATGAAGATACACTTCCTCCCACGTGGCCCAAGTTTGCCATATTTGTGAGAGGATAAATGTGCGTAAGAGGCACAACCCCAAGGTTTTAGAATGTTTAAGTCTGGAGTTCTATTGTTCCACAACTCATAAGGAGTAGAACTTACCGATTTCGAGGGTACACGGTTTAAGATGAATGCTGCCGTCAATAATGCGTCACCCCAAAAGGTGATAGGCAAATTTGCCTGAGACATCATTGATCGGACCATTTCCATCAATGTCCTATTCCTTCTTTCCGCAACACCGTTTTGTTGCGGAGTGTAAGGCATAGTTACCTGATGTACTATGCCTTTTTCATCACAAAGTTCCTTAAAACTTATTGATTGAAATTCACCGCCCCTATCGGTTCGCAAAACCTTAATCTTGCGATCTAATTGATTCTCCACCAAACTCATATAGTTTTTAAAGCAAGCCAAAGCTTCACTTTTGTGGGATATCAAATAGATATGTCCGAAACGGGTGAAGTCATCAATGAATGTGATGAAATAGGACTTCCCGTGTCTTGTCTTAACATTCATTGGACCGCAAATGTCCGAATGGATAAGCTGTAATGGAACTTCGGCCCTTGTGCCAGTTCCAAACGGCTTGCGACAAGTTTTCCCTACAAGACAATGTTCGCAAGTTGACATTTCAACTTTTGAAACATTAGATAGCAAGCCACTTTTGGCAAGTCTATCCATTCTAGTTGGTCCAATATGACCAAGTCTTGCATGCCAACAAATGATTTCAGACTCAGAGTTAGAAGCATTTGTCAAATGAAAACTTTCATTAATGGAAGAAGCAACATCATACATTGTATTTAAAACAATTAATCCATTACAAACATTACCAGAACCAATCAAAGAATTATTACAAACAAGGTCAACACATTGTTTATAGAACCTCCACTCATAATCTAAAGACATTAACATGACCACGGAAACGATATTCCTTCTAATATCTGGAGCAAAGAGGACGTCGTGCAATAATAAAGTCCGGCCGTTGTCGAGAACTAGCTTGCATGTTCCGACGCCTTTGACTTCAACACGTGTGTTGTTGCCGACGTATATCCACTTTGTTCCTTGAGTTATCTTTCGATACTCTACGAAGAACCTTCTGTCCTTCGCAACGTGGTCTGTGGCCCCTGAATCAATCAACCAAAAATAGTTAGATTCAGCAAGAAACACGGAACTAGAAACACATATGTAACTAGCCCTACAAGTTACCTTGTCACTTCCATCCGTACACTTACGGGCGAAGTGACCGTACTTGTTGCACTTAAAGCACTTGATCTTCTTCAAGTTTTTCTTCTTTGAGTGCACATTCTTTTGCCACTTTTTGTTCTTTGTCTTCTTTGAGGTCTCCGGTTCTTGCTTACGTTCGTTCACAAACCTTAAGCGTTTCCGCTTATTTCCTCCATGTGAGGAACTAGCGGCCACGTGCACTTCTGCACTTGGTTTTGCTGCTTGAATCCGCTCTTCCTCGAGTTCGAGGTGTTTCGAAACATCGCTTAAAGTTTTAATGCATTCATTATGAGTGAGATGCATTTTCATGTTATCCCAGCTATCTGGGAGTGAACGAATGACCGCTTGGATCTGCTGTTCGTCAGACAGCGTAACACCCGCATCCTTTAATTCAGATATAAGATTCGCCATGTGGCGGAGATGCTTTTTCATAGAATGATCTCGCCGCATCTTGTACGAATCAAATTGAATATTCAAGGAGCGGAGTTTGGTAACCGAAGTTCCACCAAACTTTATCTCTAGCTCAGACCATATGTCTTTAGCTAGGTCGAATTCCCGAAATAGGCGCATTATGTCATTGTCCATCGCGGACAGTAACGTAATACGTGCTATTTTGTTCTTTCGAGTCCAAGTGTCATAAGCTTCCCGGTCCCTTTTGTGTTGGGCCGTATTGCCCAACTCAGGTTCTACCATTATGTTTTGGAGTGTTTCGAGCACATCTTGCTCCTCCAAAACATATTGGATCTTTATTGACCAAAGTTTATAATTGTCGCCGTTGAGCTTTTCACCTTTGTTAAGCTCTGCGACAATATTCTTAGAAGCGGTAGACATTTTCGATTCAAAAAACTGCAAAGAGAATGAAAAACACGATCAAAACTCTATGCATAAAGTTTCGATTCTTTAAACACTTGATAAGTTCCTTGGATGCGTTGAAATGTTACTCTAGAATCGAGAAGTTCACTACGTTCCCAACTACCATCTAGTAGTAACTTTCAAAGTATCCCTCTTACTTATCTCAAGTAAAAAGAAATCAGAAATAATACCCGTATGGTATTAGCAGCGGAAAATCACTTTGAAAAACTTATCTTTCAAAATAGAATAGGTGAGAATTAGCGCAAAGAATTTTAACGCAACAATTGCCAAGCCACGAGACCTGTTCTACACACCCATGGGTTAGATAACCATGGCCGGATCGTGGTAGGACTTGGAATTCTAAATTGCGCTATCCCGATTTAAGGACGGGACATAACCTATTTGAAAAACATCTTTTTCCAAAAATTTTGAAAGCACGTTGGCTAATCTCCGTAGAGTAGAGCACAACGTCACAAGTACATTGGCTAATCTCCGTAGAGTAGAGCACAATGACATGGCTAATCTCGCATGAAGTAGAGCACTATGGCTAATCTTCAAGGAGTAGAGCCCAAAATGAAAAACTTCATTAAAACGTTAGTCCCGTATGAACTATTCGGCACTGTGGTTAGCCCCGTATGGACTAATCTACACATTCGAGTTTGACCAAGGCCATTTGTTACCCCGTATGGGTCATCTGGCAAGTTTACAATCGACCCAGACCATTTGTCGGATTGGTCGACCAAAAACACAAAATTGGTCGACCAATTTTCGAATTCAACTTCTTCCCGGTCAGGGCCTCTGCCCTGACCCGGGCTTGGCCAAAAGGCCGGCCAGGGCCTCTGCCCTGGCCGGCCAGGGGGCCTGGCCCCCTCGGCCAGGGCCGGCCAGGCCCTGGCCTCTGCCAGGGCCTGCCGGCCAGGCCACTGGCCGGGGCCAGGGCTCCTGCCCTGGCCTCGGCCAGGCCCTGGCCTGAGGCCAGGGCGCCGGCCCTGGCCTCTGCCAGGGCCGGGAGGCCGCTGGCCGGGGCCAGGGCTCCTGCCCTGGCCTCGGCCAGGCCCTGGCCTGAGGCCAGGGCGCCGGCCCTGGCCACTGCCAGGGCCGGCAGGCCGGCCAGGGCCGGCCTGGCCGGCAGGCCCTTGGCCAAGGCCGGCCACTGCCGGCCTGGCCATGGCCGGTCATGGCTTGGCCATGGCCGGCCATGGCCAAGGCCATTCGGCGTTGGCCGGCCATGGCCCCTTTGGCCATGGCCGGCCACCCCCTTTGAATGGGGTTGCCGCACTCATTCCTCCCCCTTGATGGGGTGGTCGCCGGTGGTTATTGGCCGTAGCCAACCCCCTCCGCATGGGGAGAGGGGATGCATGGCCTTCATAGCCCATTTGGCCATGGTGCACATGCACCAAATTTTCCTCTTACCCGATGGAAATAACTTCCATCATCTTCCTCGATGAAGCACCCGTTCGTCGATGAAGTTAGTTATTGCCTAATGGCCGTGTGCCAAAAATGACTAACGTACTACGTGAACGGTCGGTTCTTCCCGTCACGGAGAGTTCCTACCATATCCGTAATGATAGGAGACCCTAACGTGAAAAGAACAACCGCTGCGTTCTCTCCGTCACGAAGCGTTCCTACTATATCCGTAATAGTAGGAGACCCATTCGTGAAAAAGACAACGACTCGTTCGTAGTTTCGACGGGGCGGTGGATTGACCGGGGCGAACCCATATGGCTCTGATACCAATGTAGGATCCTGTCCAAAACAAAGTTAGGATCGATAATTAAAGTGGAGACTTACGCTTGCGTATGCGGAACGATAGTCTCGGAACTTTGCCTTCGGATTCGCCACGACGGATCGAGTCTTCTCACGAACGGAGTAAGGCTACTAATCCACAAACTAAATCTCTATTTTAGATTAAGAACTTGGAAGGAGGGAGAGGAAATATTTCTGCAGAGCTTCGCTATGAAGAAGATGCATGCATGAATTTCATGCAAATGTATTAGGAAAATGGCTACCCTTGGGTCTTATTTATAGCCCCCAAGGTAGTTATTTTAGGGTAAGTTGTTCCTTTGGAACAACTTAATTAAGGTGTACCATGATGCATGGCACATTATAAGCTTAAGTTGTACCATATGCATGGTACAACATAAGCTTAAGATATTCCCCCTTTATTAGCCATATGTCGCATGCACTTATGCATATATAATGCGACTTTCCCGCTCATACAGAGATCCTCTCCGCAAGGGAACAGATTCCCTTTGCACATGACTTCGTGTGCGCGACGTTCGAGGTCCGTATTCCCTCGTACATCCCCCACAAGGGTGTACAAACGTCTTCCATATCCAACAATAGCTCCCCCAACAGGCAGACCAACCTGACCGACCGTAAGGCTGGGGGCAACTCCCCCAGCAGGTCGATCACTCAATCGACCGTAAGGCTGAGGGCAACTCCCCCAGCAGGCCGATCACCTGACCGACCATAAGATTGGGGGAGACTCCCCCAACAGGCCAGTCCATCAATCAGTCGCAAGACTGGGGGTAGCTCCCCCAGCAGGCTAACCAACCCGACCGACCATAAGGATGGGGGCAACTCCCCTAGTAAGCTGGTGACCACGCGTCTGTTTGACACACAAATTGGGACTGGGATACTAGAATTAGAATTTGTAAACCGCAAGCGCACAGTGTCGAAGTGTGGCTTGGGGTTGATCACGGGGAGGCGTGTGTTGTGCTTGGAAACAATCAGGAACCGGGTCACCTAGGGGATGAGCCAGCCAATTCTCGCTTTGTTTTCACGATCGTAAGCTAACAGAAAAGATATAAAAGGTAAAAAGGTAACCTAGGACTTTGGCTTTCGCCCTAATCATTAGTTCTCACTATTACGGCCGAATGATAGGAATGTGACCGAATGCTAGGGTTTGGCAGTGAGATGTTGCCTCTAAAAGTGATACCTAGTGTCCCATGGCCCCGATATTCCGGTCGATGCCAGGATGATACGCTAGGTCTACCTGGGTTCGGACGGTGGGTATTCACATGTCCAACACCACCCGACTCTGGGAGCACTAAGCTCGCAACGATTGCTCCTGACATTTCATCCAAGCCGTTCCCACGTGCAAGGACTCAATGTCTACGCTAAGGGGTGAGCTATGGCTACAGAATCAAACTCTCGTTTTATTTCCTCTTGGCCCGATGGTCAAAGTCGGTCTTTCTCCTGCCGATGACAATGAAACGACCCTGCGTAACCATCTAAACCCCTTGATACAATCGGATCCCTAGTCCTATGGTCGTTCTAGGAAGAACCCACGAACGGGCTTCCACCAATGTCCCAGATTGAAGAATTACTCACTATACATGGTATGAAATGCAATAAAATAGGATATAGCCATAAGAATGGAAATCATGTGATTGTTTACTATAGCAAATAGAAGTATAAACGCAATATCAAAATATAAGAACGATCAAAGAACTTACAATTAGAGTTTAATTCAAAGCAGCCAAAAATCTCTAAAACAGCTTAAATGGGGATCCTCGTTTCTGGGAAAACCTAGCCCTATTTATACAAGTGGGCAAGATGCCAGGGAATATTTCCAGAAGAAGACAAAAATAGACATTCACCCGATCGGTTGAAACTTCACCCGATCGGGTGAGACGACGGAAAGATTAGTCTTCGGCTCTGATAAATCTCACCCGATCACTGAACTGATCGGGTGAGTCTTCGATTTCTCGAGCTTGGAAAACCGCAGCTACAGGTGACCCGATCGTTTGACAAGTCAACCGACCGGGTGAGCTTTGGCCTTCACAACTGCTTTCTGTTTTACACCCACCTGATCACTAAACCGATCGGGTGGATCTGTCTCTTCCTCAAGACTGATACAGCCGCATGAACCGATCGGGCGGTGGTTCTACCCGATCGGTTAAGAGCCGATACATGGTTTTCTTGACGAATGGCTCTCAGGATCTCGTGCAACACCTCCCGTTGCTCTGGGGACTCATGATGTTGGCCGTAAATGTCCCCTGCGCTAGCAATGTCCTGCAAATGCACACAAACACAACGAAAGTAAAAATGAACTAAAAAACACAGAGGAACATATATGAAACAAGGAAAAAACGACGAAAAACGACGGAGAAGACGTGCGTGAATATATAAAATATAAACGCACGTCAAAATTTTCCAAGCCGAACCCTTCCTCGTCCTCGAGGAAGACGAGTGTAAATAGAAGCCTGGCAGGAGAAAATATAGAGAGAGAAAAAGAAAAAAGAAAAATAAATCCTAGATTACCCGTTAGAGCAAACAGAAACAAACACAACACTCTAAGTAAGCATGCAAGAAGCATATCACTAAGCCTAGGAATACGAGTTCCTACTAGTGTCGTGGGTTCACGCGGTGAAGCGCGAGTGAGTGTGGTGGTGAGCTAGCCAACGGCGTAACTATCTAAATCATGCAATGAAGCTCCATATACACATATCCATGGAATGGCCCAAATATCGAATCAATTCGAGTTAGCGGTGAATAATAGTTCAAGCATGCATAAGAATAGAGTAAGAATAGAAACATGTCATATGGCAGGGACTCTACCACTAGAAACTAGGAAATCATCGCACGATCACCTAGATGATTGCTAGAAAGCTCATATGCCAAGTGTGTTCGAAAACGAAAGGGGTTGATTAGGTTTGGAGGAGAGCACTTGGTGCAAATTCTCGCATTCCCTTTATTCACGGCGGTAAGATTAATATTTACAACAGGATATTTTTGGGTTTTGGATTTTTGTATATATATTTTTGGATTTTGGCTATACAAATTCTTTCTCTCTTTTTTTGGATTTTCCAATCTTTCCCCTTTTTGGTAGAAGTGGGATAATGCGCATTCTCCAAAAGCGGGAGAACGATGCGCTGGTAAGTGGCAAAATTGTGTACTCTCCCAAGTGGAAGTAAAGTACACGACGATGGGATTTGCACCAAGCAAAACAAAAAAGAATTCGAATTCTAAACACTTGGCAAAAGATATTTTTTCGCGGATCAGAGCATAAGCAACATGGTTATCCTAGTCCTATCGGTAGAGTCCCGACACATGCGATTTGAAGCGTACATATATAGGATGATTCATGCATAATGAAGCAGAAAGTAGAAGCAATATACTGCATATTCGAAATCGAAACATGATAGTCTAGGGGTTATCCATGGATAGGCATATAAAACAAAATCACAATGTAGAAGCACACTAACTCGCTAGTCACAACACACAACTCAACACAAAAGGAAAAGTGAACCCATGGAGCATAAAATGCAACAGAACTCGTCTTCCTAGGGTTAGTGAAGATAGTTATCGTAGCTTAGCTATGTGTGTGTGTGGTTTAGTGGTCGTTTCATCATGCGGGGTCATCGCTAGGAAAGAGAGTATAAAAGGATGGAAAAAAAGAAAAACACGAAGAAAACGACTCAAAGCGGTGAAAAAAGACAAGACTGACGCATATAGTGCGACTCCCCCAAGCTGAATGTTGCATTGCCCTCAATGCAATAGCATGAAGTGCGGGAAGGGCAAAGAAAGATGGGAGTAAAGTACGCACATGATACAGACAAAGAAACAGAAAAAACATGAAAAACACAGAAAACGAGACGTAGAAAAATAAAGAAAATAAAGGCCGACACGGACTAGACAAAGAAAAACACACAAATACACAAGACAAGCACACGACAAACGAATGACACGACCACAAACACAAAATATAGATCTCCCCCAAGCTGATCTCAACAATGTGTGAAAGAAGATATGATCATGGTGAATCAAAAAAACTAGCTAGGGGAAAAATCAGAAAGAAAGAAAAAAAGGAAATCAAGATGCAGGAGCAGAAGGCTCCTTATCCTCCTCGGAAGAGAGTGGAGGGGTGTGGTCGGGAGAGGTGACCGGTGTGCGAAGAAGTGGAGAGAGAGATGGAGATCGTGCACGGGTGGGCTCGGTGGGGATGTGAATGATGGGTGGGGTTTCGGTGGTAACGGAGGGTGGTGGGGATACGGCGACTGATGAGGAGGGTGTGGGTAATGATCTCGCACGCACAACGACCTGTTTCTTGCGACGCGAGTAGGCTGTGGTGATAGAGGTGAAAGGTGGTGGGAGTGACGGGTCAACGGTAATGGTGGTGGGAGGGGAAGAAGTGATGGAAAGAGGAGAAGTGGTGGTGGGAGGGGACGATCATCTAGGAGGCGACGGAGGAGGTGATGGAGGTGGAGCGCCGTGGATATGGGTCAAAAGACTGAGAATGGCGGCTACGTTTTGCTCGAGAGCGAGGAAATGAGGATGGGATAGAAAAGAGATAGAAGGGTCCGAGGGTGAGGAGTAGGATGTGCCAGCACGCAAAGCAGCCATCTCGGCCTCGAGAGCGAGGCGAGCAGAAGTGGCACGGTGCACAACAGAGTGTGTACCGGTGGTAGGGGTCGTGTCGACATGAGAGGCCAGGCCATGCAGGGCCGTAATCAGGGCCTCGGAAGAAACAGCAGCAGCGGCCGGGGTGGTGGCACTGGGTCCAGCCCCTGGGTCTCCTCTGAACTCATGAATATCCTACTCGCCAAAGTGGACAGTAGAAGAAGGCGATCTAGGAGCGTCAGGAAGAACGAACTGAAGGTGTAGCCACCCCTACAAATTCAGAATCGGGTGGGAAAGACCAATTTGTCGGAAGCTCAATGGTGATGCGATCAGGGTTCAGCAGAATGGTATAAGGTGCAGGGGGATGGCCATAGTGGAAAGAAAACCGACCGCCGCCGAGCAGCTTGATCATGTGAGTATGCCTCAGGACATCGATGTCAATGTGGTAGATCCTGGGGCACGGATCAAATCAGGGGAAAACTCGATTTTGAAGGGAACGCGCGGACCATTGTGTCTTAGCCTTTATTTGTGCGGCTAATATCAACTAGCTTTTGAATTAGCACGAGGTGGTATTGATGCGAACGCGCGGTGCCTCGAAAGTAATCCTGTCAACACCGGGAATGAAAGGAAAAGCCATCGCCCATAAAATGAAAAGATCTGGGATGGTCACGGTGCCGAACTCATCCCGTAGAAAGAAAGTGCTTGGGATAATGTGATGGGCGAGGCGGAAGACCGGGTGAATAATCGAAGAGGCCTTGGCCTTGCCCCTAGGATATAAGTCGGCATGCAATTCATTGGCAAGGAAGCTGCCTTCAAGATTGGGGAAACCAAAAATATCATTGATAGTGGTCAAAGGAGCTCGGAAATTTCGGTTCCGAAGGCGAAAAATGATATTTGACCCCGGCTCGATTTTGATCGTGGAGAGGAATTCTAGTGTGAGCACGGGGTAGGATTGGAGCATGGGCGTGGAGGAAACCAATTCATCCCAAGTTCGCAAATAATGATTCGACTTCGGAAAAAACTCCGAGAGCGAATAAGGTTTGGTCGTGTGTGAACTTGGTGGTGAGATGAGGGCGTTGGTCGAGGCGAGAGGAAAAATCCTTGTGGACCTGGCTCATATAGCGAATACCCTGAGGTCCGAGTAGTGAGTCTCTCGCGGGAACGACAGGTGGGGGTGGTGGTTGGGTAGGCGGTGGTTGAGGAGCACGTCCACGTGTAGGACGTGTGGGTCGTTGTCTCTTACGAGACGGCTCCTCATCCACCATGGGTTGCTTACCCTTATTTTTGTCTTTTGCCATGATATTGTGGCGATTGGATGTGATATGCAAGATGATATGTGGGTGCACAAAACAAATGACAAAGTGACAAAATAACAATTCCTGGGAAATATAATAACCAAGTTTTGGAGTGAGTTTACCCAGTAAACGATGCGGTTCCTAGCTTTAAAAGATCCCACAATGCACGAGGGAGTGATCCGGAGAGCTGCCGCACACTAATCCGAAGAAAACAGAGTTTTTGAAAATTGGGAGACATTAGGGCTAGGGCTAGGGTTTCAAGGGATTTGCGCTTGAATGTGGTCGATGGAGGGGCTTTGATGGTGGGAGATTAGTGGAGGAAGTGGGGGAGGGTGATTAGTAACAGTAGGAGTGATGGAGAAGATCACTCGGAAAGAAGTCCAAACGAACCGCTCGAGATCAGTTTTTGGAGGTCGGGTGGAATGGTAGTCGGGTGGGGGGTTATATATGCTTTTGATGACCCGATCGGTTGAAAATCCACCCGATCGGTTGGATCAATTTTCAAAAATCTCTTGGATTAGCAGTTATAGGTCACCCGATCGGGTGAGAACTCACCCGATCGGTTGACCGCTCTCCGAAAAACTTCCCAAGTCTCTGTTTTAATTCACCCGATCACCGACCCAATGGCCGACTTTATCACCCGATCGGTTCATTCTTCGACTGAAGCTGGTCACTTACTAAAACAATGCACCCGATCGGTTGATGTACGACCCGATCAGGTGGGGCAATTCCTACACAAAAAGTTTAAATCCTCTAAGTTTCCCAACAACAGATCCCCACAGCAAAATTTATAAACTAAAGATAATAAACTAATCTTATTAAAAAAAGCAGAAGTTTTAGGACACGGGTTGCCTCCCATGAAGCGCCGTTTTTTGTAGTCGTTCGCTCGACTCCCGATATAATGTTCAAGGTGGCTTGAATGGGTGACGCTCGACGGTTGGCGTCTTCTCAACGGTTGGGGCAAAAGTTCCGATTGTTGACAGCGGCGACAAATGGATGGTCTCATCACTCCCCCATTGGTGATATCCGGGGGCTTCTTCTTAGTGTTGGCGACACATGCCACTCTCTTCAGGATTCGCACTTTGTCGGTGTTGAGCACCAATGGCTCCTTGCCCTCGCTCTTCATCTGAGCATTCTTTTCAAATCCAGGGGGAGTTGATTGGGAGACGCATTCTGGCTCAAGAATTTCCTCTCCGTCTAGCCTAGAGTGCTCCTCTACTCCATCCAAGTCTTCAGGGGGATTCCTAGAAAGAACTTCCAGTGCCTGGGCTTGCCCAGGCCTTGGGAAAATATCCAGTATTATTTCTTTTTGGGCCTTTTTGAGCATATCTTGGGCATCTGGTGTCCGATTTGGACGCCGTTCGAACCTGGGTTTAGATCAGGACATTCCCGTCTTACCCGTGAACCTTTATTTGTGTTTATATTATTAAATATAGTCTTAAAATATTTAAGACATATTTAATCGCATTTGCATCATATGCAAATTAGTCCCTATCTAGACTTAAATTATCATATTGCATCAAATGCAATTATTCCATCCCTTGCATCAAAAAATGCAAAATATTCTCCCTAACTAATTTCTACTTATTACTAGACGAAGGTCGCACTCTGTGTGAGACCCTACAGCCTGACCCTTACAACAGGTTGGGCTCGAAGCCCTATACGGCAGTGACCACGAGCAGTGGTTGTCGTCCCTGCTTCAGGAATCATCATTATGTGGTTGACTCATTGACATGAGTATTGCCGGGACCACCCTGACTGTTTCCGTGATGAATTCCGCAGTTATAGTCTTTTCGTCTTAACTATGTCATGTAGATCAAGTTTAGAGTACGGTCAAACTGTCAACCCCAATAACTTGACTCCAGTTAGTTTCTATCGATCTCTAGTCAACTTGTGTTGGACTTCTTCCAACATACTCTACGCAGAGATTTTACTTAAGACCGAACTAACTCTACGACACTAACTCCCATTGACCGGGAGAGACGAATCCTCTCTTGGTCATTACTCTTCTCGTACACTTCAAGTGAAACTCAATCAAAGACCTTTCAACAGGCCTAGCCTCGAAGTTAGGTCAGTGATCTAAGTGGCACCGTTCATGCACAGGTTCGTAAAATGACCTCAAGTCAAAAGACCAACTAGCCTATCATCACTAAGAGTTATCATTGACAGATTGGTCAATGTAACCATATGATAACTCTTTTGGATCGTTCAGTGAACTCATTCTCTAATGAGCACATGCGTCTCGTCTCCGACTTCGCCAAGTCGAATGATCATGAGATCATCGCCACCGCTTAACGGTGAAGACTAAGACACAATGGTCTATCCGATGTTTCGATATCCTTGTCTCGAAACATCTACGACCACAAACCCTTTTAGACTTATGCTACAGACGGTCAAACATTTCTTCATGATCGAGATACTCATCTCGATACCTGTTTGACCTTGCATAAAGTCTCAGGACTTTACCTAAGTTAATATCTAATGTTTACTACATTATAAAATAACTTAGATAAATTATTACCAAACAGCTTACTGTTATTTCGAACAAGATGTTTATGCTATTCATACAGAGATAAATAGCCTCGAGGGCATCATATCTCTACATCTCCCACTTGCACTCAGGCCCATTTATCTCGGTATCTTATACTGTTTTTACACATAAATTTTCCCGACATCATGTGGTAGAGCCTTCGTGAGTGGATCTGCTAAAACCGTCTACACTATAGACTTAAGGGGTTTCTATGTTCATGCTAGACCAACCATTTGAATCTCATTCAAATAATTCACTTGGTCTTACGGAATCTATAATATTTTATTTCCTTGGATCTCATCCAGTTCATCGTACCTTACGATAATAATCTTTAAATTAGTTAATGGTCATTTCAAATGGCGCATATCTATTTCTGATAAAGTATCAAACTCTTTGATCACTTCGTCAAAATATATGTTCCATCCCTTTGATGCCTCGTATGTAATTTGTATGCTCTCACTGACCTTGAAAACTTTCTGGCTAATTCATATAAGTTGGTCCGGCTAAATCATATTTAGAAAAACGAACTTATAAGTGAATGCTCTAATTTTCATGGTCAACATGAGCGTTTTACATCGAGTTTGGTCCGAGTAGATCTGTACACATCTACTGGCGAGACAGTTTCAACATAATCCGTTTTATAGGAATTAGGATGAAAAACCGTTCTCGACCAACATGATTGCACTTCACTATTTTCTTTTCTGCACCAATCTTTCAACTTAAAGATTTACTTGCAGAAAGTGAGGAAACATTTTCCTTGGGCACGTAAACTAAATTCTCAAATTTATTTACGCACACGGACCTATTCTGATTGCATCAAGTTTTAAATTGGAGTTACTACTCCGAATTTCATCCCGGAAGTTGACTAAGTCATCATCAGTTATGATGTCTAACTCGACAATTCGTCTCACGAGATTCAAGTAATTTTACAAATTCCTTACGATTGATTTAATGAATATCTTATTGATAATGTCCTCATAGAATATTATCAAAACCTAGGCATTACTATCTGGGACTTAACCCAGAGGGAGGACTTAACTCAGAGTCACTTGCTATGGATCACACCAAGTCTAACTTAGTGTGATTCATACCTTTAACACATGGATGTGTTAACAGACTTGACTTGAGAGAAAATCACATTTTCTTTTAATTACGCAAGATTTTATATAGCTAAGTATTTGACCATTCGATCTAATCGAATCAGTTTAAATACTTTAGTCATTTCATTCTTTATTTTATCAGACTTGTGTTTCATCAAGAACATGTGTCTTAATCAAATATACGAATAACTTATTTTGGTTAATCTAGACTCGGGTACATCAGTATGTACGAGACTGAGTTCGACAACTCATTCTCCCACTGTCTTATAGATGGGTTTCGGCCATTATATCTAAGAGGATAAGACTCACAAGTGTCCGTAGACTTCATAATACGAGAGGTCAGACCCCTCTTTATGTGACTTGTAAAGCTTAGTCTCTCGATACTGCCTAGTCTATTTTGCCATACAAGTTTGCTACTATCTTGGGTATTTATATATATTAACATTTAATATATATATTATCGTTATACATATTACTCATTGCTTCAGAAGTAATGTGACGACATTCTTCAAAATGTGTTAACCTTTTGTATAACAATAATTACGAAATCGTGACATCAAAATATGTCACATTTTCGTTCCCTCCTACTTATGCCTTTACTAATGATAAATTAAACTATTTTAACTCGATTGACTTTCTGGAGTGCCTTCTTCCTTTTCTAAATCATATTTAGATATTAAATAACCCAACATAAATAAATAGCTATGCAAGCATCTCATGTATCCAAACGCCTGAGAGTTGCAATCTTGAGTGTAGCTCAAGAAGTTGCTTGTCTCAAGATCCGGTTGGGATACATAGTCTTGCACCTCTCATGCACTCGTATTCGACTCAAACGGTTTGATAGAATTATCGAACTTTGCGGATCAAAATTGTTTGTCCATACAAACTTGAGGGTAGCTCGACAAGTTGTAGGGAGAAACATACTTCGAATTTCCTATATGTTCAAGCTACCTCATTTAGAGACGAGTGACGTGTAGCGTGAATTTATTTGTTGGACCCAGAACTTAATGAAATCATATTTCTTAAGTCTGTTCTTTTAGAAGGTCATTTAAATGTCAACGAGAATATAGTTTTAATTCTATCAATTAGAATTTAACTTGATATTCAATTAATCAACCTATTTGACCAGTTAACTTATTCCATTAAAATATTATAAGTTGATTCCTTCCGTAAACATAGTCTTGCCCTAGTTTAGCATACGTTCAATATTAAATATAGGTAGAATGGCTTTTATCTATCAGTATCCTACCACTATTTTTACGATCGTTTCAAAGCTTAATAACGAACGATTTAATCGAATTAAATTAATGGGTAAGAGGTCCAATCACCTTGAGTCTAACAACCTTGAGTGTAGCTCAATAAGTTGTAGGACTCTATAATCGGAAGATGACTCTTCATCGATCATATCAGATATGACTCTCTTATCGGTTTTTTCCCCTAGCCATTTGTGATCATGAGTGTGCTCATCCAAATCACAATGTCTAGTCAAGTCGGACCCTTGTTTTCGCGTCTAGCCTGACTTGCTCCGGCGCTCGGTGTATTCACGATACGTCGATTTGGGTCAGGTCTTAAACTACATCATATGTGTTTAAGAAATTGGTTTTTATAAGATTGCCATGTTACAGCTTGAGTGTAGCTCAACAACTATAACACGGGTCCTATAGTTGACAACCCCTAAAACAAGGAGGGCTACGGCTAATCTTGAAAAAGATCATTAACGTATTTGACTTAGATATAGTCCAGGGTGTCATACAATCATGATTCAAGACATTGCGGTCCAGCGGAACTCAGCCAGGGAATTGACTAAGCCAGGATCACTATCCCTTAAAGGGTGATCCAGCAAACTTACCAAGCACATTGACTGGATCATGGTCCATTGAATGAAGCTTGTCATTTTTATATGCGTGCCATAGACTAAACAGCTTTTATTAACAACTAATTAATCCTATCAACTAGTTGCATCCTTAAATTCAAAATTTTAGGATTTGTTTAATAACTTTTATTAAGTCCTTATCAACTATAAGGTTACGTGCTATCTTAATCGTTATTAGGATTTTAATAAATTTTATTAACAATGCTAAAAGCGAAGTCCTTTAATGAGAATTAATTATAACAATTATAATTAAAAATCATTAAAAGGACTACCCTAATCAGGAATTAGGTCTTGAAGTATTGTTAATGTTTTATTAAAACATAGCATGTCATTAAAATTCAATTAATAAATTTTAATCATTTCTTAATGGCTAACCTAAAGGGTTGTCTTGTGTTATCAAATAAGGGACAAGATGAACTAGCCATTAAAATAAAGTTACACTAATTTATCGCATAAAATAAAAGTGTACAACTATTTAACAATTAAATAGACTAAAGTTTATCGCATAAACAATTTTAAACTTTTAAAATAGTTTTAAAAATATCTCATAAATTTAAAACATCATTTAAAAATTTCATGCTTAAAAAATATTTAAACATCTAAAATCCTTTTAAAATCACCTTTAAAAATATCGCATAAATTTTAAAACATTTTAAAAGGGCATCTAAAAATTATTTTAAAATCATCTCATAACTTTAAAACATTTTATAAAGTATTTTGAAAAGCATTTCAAAGTTTAATAATAATCGCAGGCTAGATCGTTACGCAAATCTAGGCTCCGATACCACTGAAGGGTATCACTCTGATATCATTTCAACGCTGTTAAGGCCCATCATCCATGGCACCCTAGACCCGTCACAAGATACCTCATAAACTTGTTTTACGGCATGCCTCTCGACAATGCCCAACCCATTATAAGATCACCATCTTATCGGGACTTGGTACGGTAAGAGCGATTACTTCGGGTCGGTTCATTACCCGAGAACCCGTACTCAAGCTCAACAAGCTCTGATACCACTGAAGGGTTTTCTGGGACCCTTTGGGCACAAAAACTCTATGACCGTCCTAATTCGGACGGAACATAGACACAAAAAGAATTTGTAGCGGAAGAAAAATCTAGTTAATCTAATTAACATGCAGTTAAAATAATTTTAACTTAGCCCTAAGGTACAAAACCCTTAGCCAAGATCTATGCCAACTTGGGATGGATCTGACCATCCCAAGAAGGATCTAACCTACTGCGATTAAATTAAACTAATGATAATAAACACATACCCGGAATCTCAACCCTGGGGCAGGCGAGATGTTCCGCACCGTCTTCTGAGCCGCTCCCGTCCCACGCCGAGCCGCTCCTTGAACCGCTCCTCGAACCGCTTCGCATCCCGAGGCGATCAATCCCCGTGTCGCCGAGCCAACCATGTGCAGAAGATAGTTTCACGCGAGTGAAACCTTCACCAAGATTTCGGATCAGAATCCGAACTCCTTTACGGCTTTGCTAAAGCCCTCAGGAGTAAGGCAGAAATATAGGGAGATAGAGAAATATTGATTTAAGCCTAGATCCGAGCGTGCTCCAACATTTACGAGAGTCTTTCAGATCTAGAGCTTGGGCCGAGTTTTGAGGAGGAGAGCAGACCCCAATTTATATAGGCGGCTGACTGCTCCCCTTTACTCAAAATCCGATGTGGGACTAATAATTAGAGTTAATAAAATCAATTTAGTTTGCTTTTCACAAAGTGCAAACTTCCGTGAATTTTAACTCCCTCACCGTTGAACTTCAGGATTGATACAACCTATCAATTCGAAGGGCGTTCAACGGTGAATGCATAGGAAAAAATGGTTCGTCAATCGGAGTTCGTTTGACCACCCAAAGTTTAGCCCACGGCTAGTTTTTCGCAAAAACTGAGCCGTCAAATTTCTGCATCAACAAGGGTTCAAAACCCTAGGACTGGGGCCCACAGGTGGGCCCCACGCGTGCTGCACGCGCAGAAAGAATGCCTGGGCAAGCCCAGGCCAGCGGCCTGGGCTTACCCAGGCGGTCTGGGCAAAGCCCAGGCCTGCGCCTGGGAGGCCTGCGCCTGGGCTAGCCCAGTGCCTGGGCTTGCCCAGGCCTGCGCCTGGGAGGCCTGCGCCTGGGCTAGCCCAGTGCCTGGGCTTGCCCAGGCCTTGGGCAAATATCCAGTATTATTTCTTTTGGGGCCTTTTTGAGCATATCTTGGGCATCTGATGTCCGATTTGGACGCCATTCGAACCTGGGTTTAGATCAGGACATTCCCGTCTTACCCGTGAACCTTTCTTTGCGTTTATATTATTAAATATATTCTTAAACTATTTAAGACATATTTAATCTCATTTGCATCATATGCAAATTAGTCCCTATCTAGACTTAAATTATCATATTGCATCAAATGCAATTATTCCATCCCTTGCATCAAAAAATGCAAAATATTCTCCCTAACTAATTTCTACCTATTACTAGACGAAGGTCGCACTCTGTGTGAGACCCTACAGCCTGACCCTTACAACAGGTTGGGCTCGAAGCCCTATACGGCAGTGACCACGAGCAGTGGTTGTCGTCCCTGCTTCAGGAATCATCATTATGTGGTTGACTCATTGACATGAGTATTGTCGGAACCACCCTGACTGTTTCCGTGATGAATTCCGCAGTTATAGTCTTTTCGTCTTAACTATGTCGTGTAGATCAAGTTTAGGGTACGGTCAAACTGTCAACCCCAATAACTTGACTCCGGTTAGTTTCTATCGATCTCTAGTCAACTTGTGTTGGACTTCTTCCAACATACTCTACGCAGAGATTTTACTAAAGACCGAACTAACTCTACGACACTAACTCCCATTGACCAGGAGAGACGAATCCTCTCTTGGTCATTACTTTTCTCGTACACTTCAAGTGACACTCAATCAAAGACCTTTCAACAGGCCTAGCCTCGAAGTTAGGTCAGTGATTTAAGTGGCACCGTTCACGCACAGGTTCGTAAAATGACCTCAAGTCAAAAGACCAACTAGCCTATCATCACTAAGAGTTATCATTGACAGATTGGTCAATGTAACCATATGATAACTCTTGTGGATCGTTCAGTGAACTCATTCTCTAATGAGCACCTGCATCTTGTCTTCGACTTCGCCAAGTCGAATGATCATGAGATCATCGCCACCGCTTAACGGTGAAGACTAAGACACAATGGTCTATCCGATGTTTCGATATCCTTGTCTCGAAACATCTACGACCACGAACCCTTTTAGACTTATGCTACAGACAGTCAAACATTTCTTCATGGTCGAGATACTCATCTCGATACCTGTTTGACCTTGCATAAAGTCGCAGGACTTTACCTAAGTTAATATCTAATGTTTACTACATTATAAAATAACTTAGATAAATTATTACCAACCAGCTTACTGTTATTTTGAACAAGATGTTTGTGCTATTCACACAGAGATAAATAGCCTTAAGGGCATCATATCTCTACAGCCATAAAAGGTCTTTCGAGAATAATCGGAGTGTGATTATCATCGGGCATATCCATCACTACAAAATCCACCGACACACGTATACCGCGGACATTAACTGGTAGGTCGTCGATGACTCCTACGGGTTACTTGACGGATCGATCCGCTAGCTGCAAGGTCATCCCCGTAGGTTCCAGTTCTCCCATGTTGATTCTTCTGTAGAGTGAAAGGGGCATCAGACTCACACTTGCTCCTAAATCAACAAGTGCTCTATTGATAGAGACTTCCCCATAGAGCACAGAATCGAAAAACTTCCCGTGTCTTTAAGCTTCGGCAGATTTGCTCGTTGAATCAAAGCGCTACACTCCGCCATAAGGACCACCTTTTCTTTCCTTGTTTCCTTCGTCACTAGATCTTTGAGAAACTTTGCGTACGAAGGGATGGTTTCAATCGCTTCAAGGAATGGGATCTGAAGACTGAGATCCTTCACCATCTCAAAGAACCTGCCATATTTTTTGTCGATCTTGGCCTTGGCAAGCCTTTACGGAAATATGACCGTAGGCTTGAAAACTCTCAAGTCTTCACCTTCATTCTTCTTCGTCTTCTCAGAATCTCCCTCCGGAATCACGAGACTTGATGTTGAAGCTCCGTTGTTGTTCATATCCATATTCGGTTGCACATTGACAATGGGTGCTTAATTATCTTTCTCGGCCTCCCGTTCCAGAATCTCTTTTCCACTCCTCAAAACAATAGCGGAAACATTCGCTTGACTGTGTGTCAAGACTAAGGTTTGGATCGGTGCTCTAGAATTCACCTCCGGTTGACCCGGCAATTGTCCTTGCGCCTTTTGGAGGTTGGCTACTTGTAACCCCAATTGAGTCACTTGGTCGGCCAAGGATTTCTGCCCAAGCTGTAATTGCTGAGTGATCTTCTCCTGATTTGAAATGTACCGAGCTAGAAGATTCTCTACCGGAGAAATCACTCGTTATTGTTGATTGTACTGTTGATGTTGATGGGGCAGAGGTTGTTACTGTTGAGGCGGAGGTTGATACATTTGTTGAGGCGGAGGAGGTTGGTGAAATTGTTGGTGCTGAGAAAGTTGCTGAAATTGTTGGTATGGTGCCTTGTAGCTAAAATTTGGATGATTTTGATTATTGGGAGAATATCAAGGGTTAGAATTTGTTCTCGACAGATAGGACGCATTTCCCGTAGGATTATAGAATAAGGCACTTGCTTGATCCATGGGGGCCGAAATCTCTCCAACACCGAAGTCTCCAATCACTTCAGTTTCTACGGCCGCTACTTGCTGTGGGCTAGCGGCACCGGCTCCAACCATAAACACAGAAGTTTGAGTGTAAAGCAAATTGAATTTACTTGATTGCTTGTCCAATTCCTCAATCCGATGCATGCCACCAGCTTTCGGTGTCGCATGCTCATCACTCCACCTCTCGTTGTTGGACGCCATGTTCTCCAAGATAGTTCCGGCGTCTACGTCGTTTCTCCACATGAAAGATCCACCTGCTACGGCATCCATAGAGGACTTCAAATCGTCTCTCAGTCCATTGTAGAATAGGTTAATGATCTGCCAACTGGGGAGCTCGTGGTGAGGACACTTCCTTTGCATCTCTTTGTACCTCACCCACGCTTCATGTAGCAACTCATGGCTAGCTTGGGAGAAAGAGGAGATATCACTCCTCGGCTTCATCATCTTCCACGGAGGAAAGAACTTGTTCAAGAATGTGTTCGAAAGCCGCTTCCAAGTAGTGAATGTGTTGGTGTCCTTACCTCGCAGCCATTACTTCGCTTTATCCCGTAGAGAGAACGCGAATAACCTTAACCGAATAGCCTCGGTTGATACGCCATTGATCTTAAATGTCTCACACTTCTCCAAGAAAGAGTCTAAGTGCTTGATGGGATTCTTCATGGGAGCTCCAGAAAATTGGTCTTGTTGGATCCAATCCACAAGTGATGGCTTCAACTCAAAGTTTCCAGTCGTAATGGCCGGAGGTTGAATGCTGTAGACCCAATAGACTGCATCAAATATTCGAGCAAAGACTTTGGAGGAGTGACGTTTCCTGCTATGGCGGCAAATTCTTCTCTTCTTCTTCTTTCTGCGTTCAAACGCCTCAGGGTAGCGTCGATCTCGGGATCCAAAGGAACTTAATCGTCGAGACTCCTTGAGTTCTTGCGTATGAAAAATTAAGATATACCGTGAAGCACGTATGGTATGATACAAAATAAAAACAAATAAAGACAAAAGTGTAGAATGTGAAAATGATCACGGGGTAAGGATGTGAGCTAGTCTCAAGGATAACAAGGTCCTAAATGTAACAAGCATGTTGCCTCCCCGGCAACGGCGCCATAAAGCTTGACCTCCCGTCCGTTTGACACACAAATCGAGACGGTGATACTAAAATTAGAATTTGTAAACCGCAAGCATACGGTGTCGAAGTGTGGCTTGGGGGTCGATCACGGGGAGGCGTGTGTTGTGCTTGGAAATAATCAGGAACCGGGTCACCCGGGGGATAAGCCAGCCAATTCTGGGTTTGTTGTCACGATCGTAAGCTAACATAAAAGATGTAAAAGGTAAAAAGGTAACCTAGGACTTTGGCTTCTACCCTAATCATGGGTTCTCACTATTACGGTCAAAGGATAAGAATGTGACCGAATGCTAGGGTTTGGCGGTGAGACGTTGCCTCTAAAAGTGATACCTAGCGTCCCATGGGCCCGGTATTCCAGTCGATGCACATGATGATACGCTAGGTCTACCCAGGTTTGGTCGGTGGGCATTCCTATGTCCAACACCACCCGACTCCGGGAGCACTAAGCTCGCAACGATTGCTCCCGACATTTCATCCAAGTCGCTCTCACGTGCAAGGACTCGATGTCTACGCTGGGGGTGAGCTATGGCTAGAGAATCAAACTTCCATTTTATTTCCTCTTGGCCCAACGGTCAAAGGCTGTCTTTCTCCCGCCGATGACAATGAAACGCCCCCGCGTAACCATCTAAACCCCTATATCCAATCGGATCCCTAGTCCTATGGCTGTTCTAGGAAGAACCCACGAAGGGGCTTCCACCACTGTCCCAGATTGAAGAACTACTCACTATACATGGTATGAAATGCAATAAAACAGAATATAGCCATAAGAATGGAAATCATGCGATTGTTTACTATAGAAAATAGAAGTATAAATGCAATATCAAAATATAAGAACGATCAAAGAACTTACAATTAGAGTTTAATACAAAGCAGCCAAAAATCCCTAAAAACAGCTTAAAATGGGGATCCTCGTTTCTGGGAAAACCTAGCCCTATTTATACAAGTGGGCAAGATGCCAGGGAATATTTCCAGAAGAATACAAAAATAGACATTCACCTGATCGGTTGAAACTTCACCCGATCGGGTAAGACGACGGAAAGATTAGTCTTCGGCTCTGATAAATCTCACCCGATCACTGAACCGATCGGGTGAGTCTTCAATTTCTTGAGCTTGGGAAACAGCAGCTACAGGTGACCCGATCGGTTGACTTGGAAAACAGCAGCTACAGGTGACCCGATCGGTTGACAAGTCAACTGATCGGGTGAGCTTTGGCCTTCACAACTGCATTCTGTTTTACATCCACCCGATCACTGAACCGATCGGGTGGATCTGTCTCTTCATCGGGACTGATACAGCCGCATAAACCGATCGGGTGGCTGTTCTACCCGATCGGTTGAGAGATGATATATGGTTTTTCTTGACGAACGGCTCTCGAGATCTCGTGCGACACCTCCCGTTGCTCTGGGGACTCATGATGTTGGCCGTAAATATCCCATGTGCTAGCAATGTCCTGCAAATGCACACAAACACAATGAAAGTAAAAAGGAACTAAAAACACAGAGGAACGAATACGAAACAACGAAAAACGACGAAAAACAATGGAGAAGCCGTACATGAATATATAAAATATAAACGCACGTCAGCTGGCCCGTCGATCGACTGTAAGCCTGGGGGTAGCCCCCCCAGCGGGCCGACCGACCCTTTTTACCATAAGGCTGGGGCAACTCTCTCAGTAGGCCGATCACCCGATAGCCTATAAGGCTGGGGGTAAGACCCCCAGCAGGATGATTGACCCTAAGATCGAGGGTAATCCTTCGGCGGTCTAAACAATTGAAAACCCGAGGATTGCTCCTTAGCACCGGCCTGGCGGCCCGATCACCGAGCGGATTGAGGAGATTCTCCCAACCCTGTCTGCTCAAACGTCCCAACCAGGATTGGAAGAGGGGACATACAACCATAATGCAGAATGGAGCTTTCTAAAGCAAAAAGGGTGTGTTACAAAAACACTGTATCCGGAGCAGTAAAAGGGCGATGAGGAAAGGCTAATGGGTTAAATCCCACCTCCTCCTGAGCTCCTGGAGCAGCTCCGGAGGCGTCACCCGGCTGATCGGTACCTTCAGGGTATACACCGATGCCTCCTCCTCACCCTCGGAATCCATTCGGAGCTCCTCGAATCGAATCACAGAATGCAGGAACCTCCACTGAATCTCGGACTGGCAACGGGCAAATCCCTTCTCAAAATCCTCGTACATCGCCCCGGCGACAAAGGAGGTGGCATACTCGTCCACAGCCTCCTTGGCAATCCACCGGGGATCCACCGCTCCTAGCTCGAGGACTCGGGCCCGGGCCTGGGACTCGAGGATAGCAACTTTGTGCTGGTGCTCCGCCCGCTCTTTTCTGGTCTCCCGGGAGCTCACGTTGAGTCTCGTAAGGAGGACTCGTTCCCTCTCCTCCACGGCCTTCTGGAGGCCTTTGAGCTCTGTGGCGTCGTCTTCCTCCGCTGGACCACCGACCCCTCTTACCTCGGCATCCTTCATCAGCTCGGCTAACCGATCCTCGGCCTTCGACTTCTCGGCCAACGCCAAAGCCCTCTCCATGTTCGAATTCTCTAGGTCAGCTGAAAGCTCGGCCATTCAAGTCTCCAATGACCTTGCGCACACCTCCGCCACCTGGGTCACCTCGTCATCAACCCCCTCGGCAGCCGGCTTATGGGCACGACCCGCCTCGACATCCAAGAGCGCCATGAATTGGCGTCTCATCGAAAGGCCGACCGAGGACAACTACATCGAAAGAAAGAGACAAGTTAAAGGCCCCTGTAAAAGTGAAATGCGCCGCCGTGTAAGGCCTTACCTGTTGGCCGACCTGTATCACGAAGGCCGCAAGTCTGTCGCCTTTCACCCCGTCCAACACGGATTGGTCCAGAGGAAGGCACATATTCTCAACCAGCCGAGCCGCCACCCCGCAGTCGGAGAAGACGAACTCCTTCAGCCCCACGGGGAAACGGGGGCTTAGCAACCCCTCCCCAGACTACGGTAGGTCGGCCTCAACTGACCTGAACACGCCCAAGGATCACTCGTAAACCTCTGGGAGCGGCCCCGAAGGGGAAGTCGAGGGGCCGACCCAAGGCCACGCGTCCTTCGTCTGGATTAGCCTAGCGGGGCCCTCAGAGGGAGGGGCACCCCCGGCAGCAGCTTGGCCCCGGGCCTTCTTCCGCTCGTCCCCTCCCAGAGCCGGTGGAGCCTGCCCCCTCGTCCTCTTCGAGCCCGCCCCAGAGAACCTGACCTGCAGTTTCTTCCGAACCTTCAAAACATGATCCCCCCTCCACGGGTTAGGGTCTGGGACGGAGGCGGGAATAGAGGGCTGAGAAGGGCCGTGGCCAAACCCACCTGCACAGAGAGACAAGATAAGGAAACAATCTCACTCGGGCAGGTCCCGGTCAATTGCATCTCTGATCTTGAGATCCCGATAAAACTGATCGATAGGCCACACGGTCTTTCACAGGATCAAATCAGAGAAGAGGGCATCGATCCTCCGGTCGGCAGCGGGGACCGCCAACAAATTGTCGATCGCCTTGGCCTCAGCATCGGTGGGGCTCCTTAGCTCGAGGGTCAGCAAGCTCATCGCCCATAATCGGACCGAAAAATCCACCTCCGTCGGGAAACCCACGAAGACGTACTCTCCCTTTCAATGCTTCAAGGAGCTCGGCAGCCCCAGCACCAAGCTCTTCTTCGGACGGGCACTGATGTAGCGCCAGGCACCTGACTTGTGATGGGTCAGACGGAAAAATTGGGCGAAAAGGCAAAGGGACGGATATATCCCAGTGAGTAAGCAGAGCACGATGAACCCCACCAGAGACCCGATCGCATTGGGGCAGAATTGGCATAAGGGAAGTCCATAGGCCCTTAGGAACACGACGACAAAGGGATGGAGAGGGAATCGGAGCCCGAACTGGAAGCTCTGCTCATACACCCCGACTTCGTGAGGACTCGGGAAGCAGATCCTTTCGTCCTCCTCAGGGGCCCAGGTGAAACACGAGGGGAGTAGGTTGTTGGAATGCAACACTCTGATCGAGGTAGCGCAAACAGATGACGGCCACTCCATCACCTCGGGGCACCCCAGAGAGCTCGTCCCCATGTCGGCAGATTTTCGTGACGGACCCACTGGGCTGGCCAGGGGTGGCGGTGGCGGCCGGACGCACCGAGGAGGAGGACGACATAATGCAGAGGCTGAGGAAGATCTGGGGAAACCACGAGAGATGGGGAGAAGATGGTGGCGTTGGAGGAGCATAACCCTCGTCCGCGAGGTAGCGGCCTCCCTTTATACCGCTCCCCCGAAGCCCTTCACCTCATCGAGAGCCGTCCACCTATGCACATGCTCGACATCCCGAAAGGGACATCGCCCCGAGCTCCACTCCAAGGGGCAAGAGAATTTCAAAAGTGGCAGCGCTATGATGATTCTTATTCAATGCCCTACCCTGGACTGACGCGCCTGTCAAATCCAAACAAATCACATCGCTCGGATCGAACCGTCAGAATCCAAACGGCCCGGGCGATGGGGGTAATTGATACAGCCCTATTTGGACGAGCCTAAACTGAGCGGCCCAAACCCGTGTCGTCGGCCCACGGCCCCGAGGAGAATGGGCCAAGCAACGAGGCCCATCCGAGGACTGGAACTCAGGCTGGCCACGAACTAGAGTGGGTGCAATCACCGGCCCACGTCGGCAGGAGCTAACCGCTCCCCTTAAAACGCGCCCCCTTAATCACCATTAAGAGGCCTCATTACGCTGACCTTCATGGCCCATGAAGACGCCATCAAAAAGGCGGATCATGGGGGCAGAAGGCGGGGACGTTGAGGAGGTACGAACGTGTGATGGATCCTACATAAGGACAAGGGGCGTCGATGAAAAGGATCACTTCCTGGATACCGAAACACAGAGGTATTCGTCTCACACGCCTTTGTCTTCCAATTGACATTTTCTCTCCATAACTCGGTCCGAGGACTCGCGTATCGGCCTCTCCGCGAGCCATACTGATCCCACCAAGCTCCCTTCAGATTTGTTCTGACTTAGCCATCTGAGGAAGGTCCGACCCCCCTGACAAGCTTCCTCGTCTATTCAGGTCGAGTAGATCCAGCGACGCCGAGGCTACCCCTCAGCGTCGTCTCAGCCGAAGTCGAGCGTCCTCATTCCCGAGCCTGCTCGTCTCTGTCACCAGGAGGTCATCGCTTTGCCGATGCTACTCTTCGGTAAGCTGACGCGAGGATCCGTGCATCTCTCATCGAGCAAATGCGCCTTCAGCCGATCCCGGAGGACCCACGTGTCCCTTTTGTCCACGTAGACCTCCCACCCTCGGTCAACAATTCAGCGGTGAGAAAACACCCCGAAACACCAAATGATGAGTTAAAATCTTTTAAAAATAATTCATTCACCAAAATAATTAAAGAAAAATACGTAGATACTCCCAAAAATAATACATACGCATCTACGCCAAAATACGTATCATCACGCGTACATTAATATTAGGGTCATTACAACATCTGTATGTATGCGACCATGAGTTCTCCAACTCATTCTCCCACTGTCTTACAGAAGGAGTTTTTGACCATCATACATTTAAGACAATACTCACAAGTTTCTTTCGACTCATAATACAAGAGGTCAAGAGACCCTTCTTTATGTAACTTGTCAAGTCTGTTTTCTTCGGTATGGCCTAGTCAATATTTTCCATAGATATATTTTGTTACTTAACTTGCACATTCATGTTTTAACTCTTTAATACAACATTATTATACATAATGATCACATCAAAACATTTCTTCTAAAGTAATATGACGGCATTCGCCAAGTGTGATATAAGTCCCATATGACCTAAGGACAACTTTTGTTCATTAGACAATATGTGAGACTGTTTTTTTCCTTTGTATAACAACATTCTGAAATTTTAGACATCAAACATGTCCGATTTTCAGTTCCTCCTACTATGCCTTTTCTTATGATGGACCAACCATTTTTTTCTCAATGAATTTTCCTTAGTTCCTTCTCTTTTTCTAAATCGCATTTAGACATGTCATGTCCTGACACAAATATTAGCTGTGCAAGCAACTCATGCATCCAAACACTAGAGCTTTACAATATTGAGGAGACTCAACAAGTTGTTCGTCTCAAGATATAATTTGGATACATAGTCTTACACCGTTCTAACAATCATCTTCGAGTGAAACAGTTTGATTGAAATTCCGAACATTGCGGATTGAAACAGTTTTCCATACAACCTTGAGGAGACTCAACAAGTTGTACGGAGAAATGTGCTTTAAACATCAGTATGTTCAAGATGCCCATGCTCATATATGCGAGTGTTAAGTAGCGTGCTATTATTGTGATAGAATTTAGAGCTTAAGGAAATCACTGTCCTTAACTCAGTGCTATGAAAGACACTTTAATATCAGTGAGAACATAGTTTGGTTTATCGAATATTCTTTAACCAATCTCTTTATCCAGTTGACTTATTTCTTTTAAGGATATTACGATTTTGGATTCCACTTCGGTAAACCATAGAATTACCCAAGTTTAGCATATGTTCATAATTTTTAAATATAGTTAAAAAGGTTTTTATTCAACTATATTCTCCCACTATTTTAGCTATCATCTTAAGCCATATAGATGAACGAATTTAGTCATTTAATGGGAGAGGGACCCAACCACCCTGAGTTTCACAACCTTGAGGAGACTCAACAAGCTACTCGACTCTACAATTGGTAGATAAACTCTTTATCAATCACATCACATGTGACTTCATAATGGTTTTTTACCCCAAGTCACTTATGATCTTAAGGAGACTCAACAACCCATAATGACTAGTCTAATTAAACCCTTTGTTTTCATGTCTAATATTAACTTACACCGATACTCGAGGAGACCCGACACAACAGTTTGGGTTAATACCAGACTACTTCACATGTATGATAGAGTCGGTTTCTAAAAGAGACCATGTCATAACTTAAGGAGACTCAACAACCATGACTGGCGTCTTTTAGTCCCTTAATCAAAAACAAGGAGGGACATTTTAAGGAAGTCATTGTCCTTAAGCTAGTGTTAAGAAGGACAATTTAATGTCAGTGAGAACATGGTTTAGTCTATCAGATTTGATTTTAGTTGATATTCCTTAATCGATCTTCTTGACTATTTAGCATATTCTCTTAGGATAGTATGATTTGGATTCCATGCGAAAAAACAAAGAACTATCCTTGTTTAGCATATGTTCAATTTAACATAGGTAGAATTGTTTTTATCTAACTATATTCTCCCACTATTTTTACGATCACTATAAGCCATAATAATGAACAAATTCATTAGTTAAATTTAGTGGAGAGGGATCCAACCACCCCGAGTCTCACAACCTTGAGTATGCTCAACAAAGTGCTTGACTCTGTGATTGGTAGATGACTCTTCATCAATCATATCATATATGACTCCCTAAAAATTTTATCCCTAGCCTCTTATGGTCATGAGTGTGCTCATCCAAATCATAATGACTAGTCTAGTCGGATCCTTGCTTTCTTGTCCAATCCTAACTTATACTGGCACTCGTGATGTTCACGACACGATGGTTTGGGTCAAGTTGAACTACATCACATGTTTTAATGGAATTGGTTTCCAAAAGATAGCCATGCTATAGCTTGAGTGTGCTTAACAACCATAACAGGAATCACTAGTTTCCAATCTCCAAAAGTAAGGATGGCTATGGCTAATCTTTAAGAAATTTTAAATGTATTTGACTACATGTAATCGATGGTGTCACATAAAAATAACATACATTCTTCTGGTCCAACGGAACATGGCCAGGCAGGTTTGGCTAGGCCATTATCACTTACCCCCATCAATCAAGCTGATGTGATGCACAACTCTAGTTACAAACTTTCTAGACACCAGTTCATGATCCTTTAAGGATGATAATTATTTAAATGTGTAACATCGACTTAATATGGCTTCATTAAACTAGTTAATCTTATCAACTAGTTGAATTCTAAAATTAAAAATTATTAGTATTGGTTAATAATTTTATTTCAAGTCCTTATCAACTTTAAAGAATTTTTAGGGTGCTATCCTAATCATGTATTAGGTATTTAAATATTCAAGTTGCAACAAATTAAATCATAGCCTTTTTCAAAATTATTATTACAACAATTAAGTTAAATAATAATTATTCGAGAGGGCTACCCTAATCAAGTATTAGGAATTTAATGGTTGCAACAATTTTAAATTATAGAACATATATTTAAAAAAATATCGCATAAGTTTTTAGAAAGTTTTTAATGGCTAACCTAAAGGGTTTACTTGTATTATCACATAATGAGCAAGAAGTGAAATAACCATTAAAATATCAACTAAAAGTTTTATCTCATAAAATTTTAGCATGATAACACACAACTTAAAATTATCCTATAAAATTTAAGTTACAACAATTTTAATAAGCATCACATAATTATTAAAATCAAATTAGTTACATGTTTCTAAAACATATACATCTTTGCATTTTAAATTGTAGAAAATCAAAGATCGCGCAGACTGGCTCTGATACCAATGTTGGGTTTTCAGCGATCCCTAGGGCTCAAAATCGACGTCCAGCCTAAGTCGGGCGGACGACGAAAAATAAAAGCAACGAAAAGTACAACTTAAAACCATTTTAAGTAACTCCTTGAGGAATTAAACCCTAACCAGAATGTCTACTATTCCGGGGTTGGGTCTGACCAACCCCTAAAGATAGATCTATAAAAATTATCTGCGATTAAAACGCATGAATATTAAACTACTAACTTTTTGCATCGCACATTAGCAAGGCGCAGAATACCACGAACTAATGCCCCGCATTAGGGCTGAGCCGCTTCTCCCGAGCCGAATCGCGTCCCGAGACAAGCAATCCCCTTGTCGCCAAGCCAACGACTCGCTCTAGAAAGTTTTCCCTTGAGTGGATTCTCTGTCAAGACTTCGGATCCGAATCCGAACTACTTCGTTGCTTTACTAGAGCCTGATTAGGAGCAAGGAAGAATAAGTGAGAAAGAGGTAATATATTTTAGCCTATTCGATCTAGGTTTGTTCTTAACTTTTGAGAGCTCCCTTGATCCAAGGCTTGATGCGGGTGCACCAGTGCGAGCTCTACGGAGAAGAGTTAGCTCATATTTATATAGGGAGCTGACCCCTCCTGTTCTCAACACATCCAATGTGGGACTAAATAATTGGAGGGGACAATCAATTTCAAGTTTGTTATACACAAAGGCCAAACTTTGACGAATTTTCCCTCCATCACCGTTGATCTTCACAAGTGATATATTATATCAAATTGAAGAGTACTAAACAGTAAACACATAGAAACAAACGGTGCTCAATTCCGAGTTCGTTTGACCCTTCATACGTACGAGCAAAAAATGACCCAAAACTACAGAAAGCTGAATCTGGACAGAATTTAGTCCAGATTCATTCTTTCTTTAAGCAATTGTTTCTCTCTTACCAGTGATATACAATATGTCGTTTCGAAGGGCTTTACATGATGAACGCATAGAAACAAACGGTGCACAATTCCGAGGTTGTTTGACAATTTAAATGCATCGTCAAAGTTGACCCTCTTCCAAAAACCGAATATGGAAATTTCCAGCCGTTTTTTGACTAGGTTAAAC